>CAKNWT010093474.1:0-12778 GCA_932066315.1 Andricus coriarius | reverse complement strand
ACTTACGGATTTATTAGATCAGTGAAACAGAATTTAGCTTTTTCAAATTCTTGAAAAAAAAACAACAGTTATGTCTTCCCAATGTTTTAACTTATTGATTAAAACTGTTATAGATTCTGCAATGCGTATTAGCAGAATTGTTACAATTTTTACAATTTTCTGTTTTCAGAAAAATTTTGCTTCTGCATCGGCGTAGACACTTGCAAGTTTCAGTTTTTCACCTCGAACGAGAATGCAAGTTGCATTCATGTCGCGTCGTCTCCGCGAAGTTAACAAATAAGACCCGGTATTAAAATCAACATTATTTCAGTAATCAGTTTGAAACCCCCACTTAATGCGCGAATAATTATTATTTTATATTAAAGTATACTGTTGCGTATTCATTTTTTCCTTTCCCACTTCCTAACCTCAAATCACCACGTGGTTTCCAAAATAAAACAATGGCTATTAGATTCTAGCATCAGTGGTTGAAACTCTTCTCTAATTTCATCGCGAGAATTTGATAACTTGATTTCACATTTAAAGTTCACCGTATTCTGTACGATGAGCCTTAAAAGACAATCCAAGTCACCAATTTCTCGCCTGAAGCAAAATTTGTTAACCGGTCTGTGGCCGGGTTACCCGACCGGATCCCGGGCGGTATAAAAGCCGGAATCCGACCAGTTTACCGTGACGTTTTTGGCCGGATCCCGGTTTAAACTGGGGCTATCCGGCCGGCTCCCGGTCGGATCCCGGTTGCCATTCCTACACGGGTATAGACCGTTTCATTGAAGAAAAAGATGCTGCGCAAGCGCGAAAAATATATAGCACTTCCATAAGTTACGTACCATTCCTCCCTGAGACGTATGTGACAATAGTAAATATTAACGCAAAAAAAATATTTCGAGCAATTAGAAGTTAAAACACCTCCCAGGAAAAAAAGTCTGATTTATCAGGAGAAAAACCCATTGCAAAGAAAAAAGGTTGGTGCGACCAAGAAGTGCTGTTTTGGAAATTGTAAAAGTGACTGTCGGTACAAGTCTTACTTGGAATATAACTATTATTTTATTTCATTTCCAAAACCCTGTTTAATATTTCGAAAGGGTAATATCCCCTATGATGCACTTAAAATGCATATTAAAAATGAAATCATTTGCATTTACTTATGTATTTTGCAAGCTACATGTAGTCCCTGTAAAAAGGAGAGCATTGAAATGGATTACATGGCATTGCAAAAATTGTACACTTTAATGCCTATAAATCTAAACAAATTCCGTTTTTGTCCGAGTAGTCATTCAACGGCATTCGAATGCATTAATTGTATTCGATATATCCGGTCGAAAAAAGCATTAAATGGCATTCGACCTATTTGGTAATTGAACGGCATTGGTTCCATTCTATGCCTCCGATCACTGAAGGCATTGCATGGCATTCAACTGATACGGTCATTTAACTGCATTCAATGGCATTAAATCAATGGCATCACAAAGAAGCCACTTTAATGCCATCATTTTTTTGTGTGATTCAAAACGATTCGAACAAAAACAGTCGAAGGCCAAAAAGCGCATTCTGACAAAAACGGAATTTGTTTAGATTTATAGGCATTAAAGTGTACAATTTTTTCAATGCCATATAATCCATTTCAATGCTCTCCTTTTTACAGGGTTTCTAAACCGACAACCCACTTATAATTGCAGCTATTAACTCATTTTCAACTGCATTTCTTTGAAAATGCTTTATCGAACTTTTTTTCATATGTTTTTATCAATACATACCATTTTAATTTTATGTAAAGCACTATTTTTCTACTATTCCAACTATGCCACTATACACGATGCAAACATAACCTGCATTCTACATACCGGCCAACAAGTTGTTGCTTTTTCACTTTGGTACATTGTTTTCTGCACATCAATCACCTTTTTAATTGGCAAATAGTGTTTTCGTCCATCTGTTTATGCTGTAATTCAGCACCTGGTATATATTTTTCATTCGATTTCACATTAAAATTTAGTATCACTGTGTACATTTTAACGACATAGTCCGAAAACTTTAAATGCCCGCTAAGTATCATGGCGGCGCCTAAGCTTCCGCTCTTAAATGAAAAGGTGAAGTTAGTTAGTTAGTTAGTTTTAGGACGGGCGAGGAGCCCATGGAGAGCTGCTCTGTCTCATCTTGTGTGAATTATTTAGTAGTTTTATTTAAATACTAAATATCATAAGACGACACAATGCCACGATAAGCCATTTGCAACATAATGTGTACAAGATCCTTTTTTTATTTGATTCTCAAAATCGTTTTGTTCTTTTATAAATCTTAATCCCAATCGATTCTGTTTCCGGATTACTTCTCTTGATGAGCATCGCCAAGATGCAAACAGATTACATTTTTATGTTTTTTTTTTCGTGACGCTGTGAACTCTCGCACGTGGACTGTCATCTTGAATTGGAGTACACGATCGTACCAAGTGCGCGCAAGCGTCCGTCGCTTTTAAGATGCTCTTAACAAACTATTTTGGTTGTATCAACCAAATCTATGGCTTGATTATAGTGAAATCTTCTTTTAAATTATTTATTATAGCGTATTCGGTTATCCTGCACTGGTGCACTCCGACCTGCTCCGAAGCGGGTCGAAGGGAGAAGGAAGAACGTGAGAAGAAGTAAGAGGGAGCAGGTCGGAGTGCTCTGGCGTGCACCAGTGCAGGATAACCGAATACGCTATTAGATCCACCCTAAAATTGTTGTTGAATCAATAACATATTTTCTAAAACCATCAAAACGATTCAAACAAAAACATTTATAGATTGAAGCAAACGAATTTGGTCAAGTGAACAAAATGTTTGTTCATTTACACAAAATATTTTCTGATATCAACCAACATTCATGGTTGAATCGCTTTATTGACTGATTGAAACAAACAAATTTGGTTGACTGAAAAAAATTTTGTTCATTTAAAGAGAAGTTTTCTGATATCAATCAAATGCGTTCAACAAAACGATTTTGTTAAATAAAGAAAAATTTGGTTTCTGGGTGTGCTTATTATATTAGAGTGGGAAGATCGGTAGGATGAGAAAGGGTAAAAAGGGTGGAAATTATTATTTTATGAAAATAGACCCTACGTTAAGAACATTTTTTTTATTTTTCACGTGAGCCACTGGAAAACGTGCATTAGTACGTATCGTAAAATTCTGTGATAGATAGAAAATTAAATACCCATTCCGAAAGTAAAAACTTATATCAAAGTGAAAAAATCATCATTTAATGCAATTTAGAGAGAAAGAATTTCTCCTCTTGATTAATGCATTTTCTTCAATTAAAAATGAGCTATTTGTGATCTAAGTGCGGGATATAGGCGATTGTCAACGAGTGTGGATGAAGAGCTGAAGGCGAATGATAAAATCACACGAGCCAGCAATGGACTACGTGCAAGTCGAGCATGGCAAGATAAAGGGAAAAGGAAAGAATTATTTACATCAGGAGGTCTCGTTGGGTACACAGACGGCTCTGAAGACTCCTTGGGAACAGGGGCTGGAATATATGGGAAGACACCCAGGGCTGAAATAACAAAAGCACTGGCAACATTCCCTTTAGTTTTCCAGGCCGAAATATAATAGCTATTAAAGCTTGCCCAGAAGAAATTTGCAAGCAGACCTATGAAGGCCAACACATTTACATTTATTCTGACAGTCAACCTGCACTTAGGCTATTGGATCTGAACAGTTTACTTCCAGACTAGTCTGGAGTTGCCTTCAAGATCTTCTTAAGGTTGCCGGTTAAAACTAGGTCAATCTGATCAGGGTACCCGGCCATGAAGATATTGAAGGTAATGAGAAAGCAGATGCACTGGCTAAGACGCGAGCATCACAGTCCCTGATTGGCCCGGAACCCTATCTGCAGTATCTCGTACGCATCGGTGAAAGAAGTCATTGGAAAAATCGAGATATTGAGAGATAATCCACGTTGCCCAAAATGTGATTTTCGCGAGGAGACAGCTCACCACATACTTTGTGAATGTGATGCACTGATGTGCTTCAGAAACAAATACCTAGGGGATTATTTTCTCAAACCAGAAGATATTGATGGCATCTCCTGTAGGTTAGTGTATGCCTTTGTGGTAAAGACTGACCTCATGGGAGATAGTTAAATTTTAAGGTATAGTACAATAGGGTTTACGGCAGTGCTATGGGCAGTTAATGCCCTACTCAACCGTATAATAATAGTGTATCGTAAAATTCTGGAATAGATAGAAAATTAAACACCCTTTCAGAACTAATAATTCAATGCAATTTAGAGTGCAACAATATTTATCCTTGTGCTTCATGCATTTTCTTCAGTGAAAAAATAGCTGTTTGTCATAAAAGTGCGCAATATAGTATATTGCCAACGAGTGTGCACGTCGATCCTTGCGACAATCGTTGGACCCAAATTGACATTCGTTTGTGTTTTTTAGCCGGTGTAGCAGGCGAACCAGCCCATACAAACATCAGGTCCACTTATTACAAATTCTACCACCCGCGCACTAACATCCCTTTCTGATATTCCTCAAGGACGTGCTCATATATACAGTGGTGCAGTCCTAAAAAAAAGTGGCCTGGCGGTACACACACACACACACACCCATATATATATATATATTAATAAGCTTAAAATAAAACACGAATTTTTAATTTGTTATTAGTTTCCTCTTTAATGTATGTACTTCAAATTAAGATATATAACAATATGTATAACACAATTTGAGATCAGAATCCTTACAAATTTAAACGTACACTGTTAAAAATGTTAAAAATTTTAATGTACACTTACTATACATTTGTATATTAAATCTAAAAACTCGGTCTATGAAATATTAATTACGAGGCTGCATATTAAATTTCATATACATGTATGTTGATCAACTTTTAGAAAAGTCAGATAATTTCACTTTCAGCAAATTAAAAATTATCATGGCAGTAATTTTCAATTCTAAATGATGAAACATAATATTTTTTTCTAATTAAACATAAATTATACTTTGACAAAGTCCATGATCATCCCCCATCTAACTGACCCTTCCCACAGGAGACACTCTTTGTTCATAAGCAGGCAAAAATTGTGGAATTTAACTTTTTAATTTTTTAATGTACGATTTGAAAATAATATATTTGGAATCTACAAGTTTTTACGCCTCCATGTATATACAAATTGGTCTTTAAAAGTTAAAAATTAAAAGAAAAAAAAACTTTGTTCCTTGAATTAAACATATGAAATTTTTAACTTTTTCAGACAAATTACATATGCTCGGAATTGAAAAAAATGGTACATTCTGAATATATTATTCTCAAATCACTTATTACAAAATTAATCATTTTTCAAATTTTGTCATTTTTACTTGCTTATTCACAAAAGTCCCGCACTAAAAGTTTGCCGACCACTTTTCCATAGACAATTGTTTCGTTTGTTGCAAATGCCTGAGACTCATTTGTCCAGAATAATCATGGGTATTAAGTATAGAATATAAACTGTAAAATCCTACAACAAAGACTTGCTTTAGATAGGAAGATCCAAATATAATCCATCCATTGCCATAAATATAACTTTATTGTTGTCCTGAAGTGGGTTTCATTCTTTCTTAAAATTAAATTCTTAATATATTGTGCGGATGTTAGGACACAATTAGGAGGAAATTAAGTTTTGGGTTGAAAAGGTTCTACCCCGCCTATTTTTGTTGACCCATTAGCCTATTTTCTAGTAAACTATCGCCAGGCTCGCGATGATCGATCCTCTCCAGCAGGCACCCTTTGTTCATAAACAGGCCAATATGGCGAAATTTAACAAATCTTTAATTTTTCAGTGTGCGCTTTGAAAATAAGATATTCAGAATCTGCCATTTTTTACGATTCCATGAATATATAATTCGGCTAAAAATATCAAAATATGGCAAGTAATAATATTGTTACTTATGTCAAACTGATAAAATATCAAACTTCTTCAATCGAATTACATATGCTAGGAATTGAAGAAAATGGTAGATGTCGAATATCTGATTCTCAGATCAGCAATTTCGAAATTATTTATTTTTCAGAGTTCGACATTTTTACCTGCTTACTAACAAGTCTTCTACTAATAGTTCACCGACCACTGTTCTATAGAGTATAGACCATTGTAGCGTTTATTGCAAGTGCCTGAGACTCTAAGACTCTGGAGAGAGATAAATTTACGACCCGGGATATCCAGTAAATAGTTTACTGTATTCCGGATATTTTAAATTTTATCCATTATACTCCATCTATTGCCATAAATATATTTTTATGGTGTTTTGTTGTCCTAAAGTTGGGGTTCCTTCTGTCTCAAAATAAAATTCTAAATATTGTGCAGATGGCTCTTTTAATTCTAACTAGAAAAATTTTCCGTGCGACAAAAAGTGGCCTGGCACCGCCAGGCCTCCAAAGGCTTCCAAAGGCCTGGACTACACCACTGCATATATACCAATTGCCTGTGCGCACATATATCACATACTCCATGTATACATTCTTTATCAGTTTTATCGGCTCTCTAAATTTGAATTAGTAGAAGTTTTACTAATTCATTCAGTACACTTAATTTTAATTGATGAATCAGTTATTTTCAGAAGTTTACTAATTTTAACAGTAAAAATACCGTGACTGAAGGAATCAGTTATACCGTAACTGCAGTGAATCAATTATAAACTTAGAATAAATTGATAGAGGAACAATTTTTGAATTAAGCTTTCGTTTATACTCTAACATTATTTATATTAATAAAATGTATTTTAAGACTTTCGTTTTAATAAATGAATAAGAAATTACTACATGTGTGAATAAATTGTACACCCTAAACGATTTCACATTTAAAAATGGTGCGCAAATATATTTGGAACATAACCTCTTAAAATTAACTGATTTCTTCAATACAACTATAACTGATCAATTAATAAATTTCGTTTTACTAATTCAATCAATACAATTCTACTAATTGTCAGTGACTCAATTCTAGCTACAGCAATTAGTAGAATTTAACTGATAATCAGTTATATTTTACTAATTCAAATTTAGAGAGGGACCTGTTATTAAATCAGAAACCATAAGTTAAATTCCAGGTCGACTCTAACCTCGCACCTGTCACCAGCTAATCGCTGGGACACTGAGCGCTGCTCCGAGATCATCACGATGTGGAAAGTTTCTTATCTGTAAAATGCGCACGCACGTCCATTATGCCTATGCAGAAAATGTACAAGAATCGAAGTGCGCATGCGCCAATATTATTCCTGCATTGCCAACCGGAATGTGTCACTTTGCATATCATTAAGATGCATAGAAAGACCAACTTTCGAGGTAGATGTTGAAAAAAAATGCCACAATTGCTGGGAATCTTTGTAAACACTTTAAGTAACCAGTGAATAACATTTTGTCACGACGGATTCCCCGCTACACATACAGTATGTATTAATTGAGCTCGAATAGTTAGAAAAGCTTGGTAAATTATTCTTTTTTCTTTATCTTAAAGGAATCAGTTTATGTCAATACAGCTCGTTTAGTACGTCGGTGATTCTTTGCGGGGCGTAGAATTCAAAGACCCTGGTGTTTAAAAAATATATATGTTTCACTTGTAGATATGAATTTGCTCTGAAGGATAAATGTTTATGCCTGTAAACAACGACAACTAATTACTGTTGTTCTGGAAATCATATTTATTTCTTTAAAACTAGTTCAAACATTCAAAACGGCATGATCTGGCCGGTCCCTTGTGCTGTGTTCAAAACAATAGTTGTGTTTTCTACTAAAACAAAATAATGCACTTATTCTTGATGCCTTAATATTGCACAATTTATTATCTTTAAGAAAATCCAAAGTATAATTTTCTGAAAAAATATTTAACCCCTTTTTTATCATTGTCAAATTTTCTCCCGAGATTTATGCGCCATAGAATGGCCTATGTGTAAAAAGTAGATTGAAAATAAAAAATTTGTAACATTTTAAAATTACCTCTGCGAAAGTTAGAAAATCAGAATCTACGGGTTTCGATAATTTCAGATATCTCACTTTTTTTTTGAAATGTTTAAAATTGGAATGAATATAATTTATCTCGTAAATGGAATGAGATACGCCAAAACAGACAAGATTTTCGAATTCAACTCCAGAATAGTACATTAGTATATAATTTATAATTATAAAAGATATATAATGAGAAAGTTCATAAATTAAAAAAGTGTTAATAATTTGAAGAAAATTTTAAAAATCGATTCGGTTGGTGGCGGCCAACTACTGTAAATCACTTTACCCGCCCGGTACGTGACGAATACAATAGGACCATTATATGACCGTTGCAGCACTCTCAGTGCCGTTTAGGTACCGAAATCAACACAAACAGGCATTCAAACGGCATTGGCGACCCAGTGCCGTTCGCAAGTGTCGTTTCATCGGCAGGGAACTAATAAATTTTTAAATGCGATATCTCTGCGAAAAAAAGATATCTGACCACACTCAACGTCATCTGAACGGTTAAAACTTTTACTTTAAGACGCTGGTAATAGTTTTTTGGAAAAAAGAAATGTCGCGATGCTACATAACCTCAAATATAGACAAAATCACGGTTTTTGCTTTTTTAGGTAAGGATATCTCGGAAACCAGAGCCAATTGAGCAATTTGGACCTCAGATTCGAATTCGGCGCACCTAAAACCTGCAGAAAAGGATACTCTGCTTTTTGCGTCTGAAGGTCGGCCAAATTTTGTCAGCCTGTGCTACCTATCTTGATAACACTCGCAATGGATTTAGATTTTCTTTATTTGAATTAATACAAATTAAAGCTATTAAGAAAAACTACATATAACATTAGTACATTACATTCATTCATAAATTTCCGGTAAACTTCCAATAACTCTCAAAATGTTTTCCTAAAATTTCCATAAATTTCAAAATTCTTGGTTTTTCCGGACTGTTATGGAAATTAAATTTAGGCCCTTTAACGTCATTACTACGTTTTCCCGTGCACAAATCGCCATATGTTTTCACTATTACCGATCTGGGCCTGATCGGACTATTACGGTCTGGTCCGGGTAGGGCTAATTTCATGGCCCGGAGTTGTGCCAAACATGATTGCCCGATTTACGTATGGCAACGCCACCTTGCAACCAATCAGAAGTGGTAGCGTCACGACCAAGAGCGAAAACACCCGAACGGACCGACACTCCGAGAACATTTTCGGAGCGATGAGCGAGAGTCGTTCGTTCACGGAGACAAAACAGTAAAGAGCGTATTACGATAAATGCGTCATACTTATTGGCGTCAGTCATCGACACTTAGCGATCATTGTGCATTCTCAAGGTGACGTTCACTAATTTAGACACAAAAGTATAACAAGATGAGTGATACACATTTATATAAGTTTCTGATTTTGTTTCAGTGTTTAAAGTTTTGCACTTCATAACAGTCATGCCTGATCCTTATAGCTTCTCGTGTTCCAAGCAATATATTTACAAAGTCCTCTATTTGAGGACAATAATTACATCTCATGCACCTCACTCTTCGCAAACAATAAGAATTTGTTTAGATTGTATGAAATTTATATAAATGTAAAGGTTTTTTAGATCGTGGGCCGATCAGGCATCCCAATTCGGCTGCACTACACAGAGAATCACACACTAATATTCTATATGCTGCATCCTATATCAATTTTCAGCATTACTTTCCGTTTTTCTGATAAAAAGTATTATTGATTTCGCACAACAGGGAAGGAAAGAATCGGCGACATGTCTGATAGGATAAGTCTTCCCAGAACAAGTCATCCCAGGACATCCCTTTCCATGAGACATGTTTTCCCTGGAAATCACTCTCCAAAAACAATGCCATCCCGGAAAATCTCTTCCGCAGAACAAAAGTTCTATCTTGAACATAGGTAAGTAAGCAAAAATTTGGTTTGTGGCACTATTAGATATCACTTCCCAATTTGAACATTCAGACTCTCGGGCTCTGGTTACATTGGACAAGTCTTCCCAGGAAGTATCTTTCCGGGTTAAAAAAAATATACGTGATAATTTTAGGCACCATCGTACGTGTCTTTGCGGAACAAGTCTTCCTTCCTGGGAGCATATTCACTTCACAACTCACAAAACACGTCTTATACTATAAAGCACCATTTGGTAGGGCTTTACGGAAAAATTCTTCGCACGTAATCACTTCACAAATCGAAAAAAAATTAATAAAATATTGATAAAAAATTGATTAAAATTGATAAGATTGGACTTGAGAACTTTAAAGCATCACACACATTTTTTAAGTTGGTAAGTGATTCTCTGGGAAGCTCTGTTCCGGAAAGATCCATCTAATCGTAACTCGAAGCATCAAATTATTTTTTTAAGCTAAGAAGGGATTTTCGAAGAAGACTTGTCTCACGAAGGCCCATCTGATGGCGCCTCAAAACATGACGTATTTTTTTAAGCCGAAAAGAGATCGCAAGGGAAGCCTTATCAGTTACCAAATATAACTATGCAGAGCAAGAAAGTCTAAATGTTTAAATTGGGATGTGATGTCTAATAGTGCCTTAGCGCACTAGATCCTAGATGGGCTCAACACAACTCGAAGATTCTCTGGGTATCGTGGCATACTAAAGAGGGATGAACGTACCAGCAACATTTTTACATTTGATTTTGCACCTATCCAGTTTTCGTAAATCTTATACGTTTTGAGACCACCTGAGTCCAAAACCCCGGTTTTTACGAACTTGTCTGTATGTCAGTCTGTTTGTAGTCTGACAACACGATAAATTTCGAAGGAATTTTCTTATCAGAATTTCCTATGGTGCACACTTTTGTGGTTCAAAACGACAGGTGAAGTACGTTAGTCATCTTTCTACCGAAAATATTTACAGGTTTAGCCCCGAATTACTGCGAGTAAAGAATAATGCAAAAACAGGAATAAATATTGAAATAATGATGAAGAATAAAATTTGTACTTTATTTTGTAATATCTGAATAAGCAGTCCAGGGCAGTGGTACAAAAATTAGTAAAACATACATGTGATATAATTGAGTTTAACAAAGGATAGAAAATTTTGCGTTTTGGACATACCGTAAAACGGGGTAAAGTCGCTCATGTAGGGTAAAAATGCTTCCAATAAATTAGCACCAAATAAATTTCAAAATAAAGCTTGACAGCTTAGCTATATAAAACAATCGATAATCTTTCATTTTTTCGCCCTAGGAAATTTGATATTAAATTTTTAAATGTAAATTAGGAGTTGAGCAATTTTACGCTACATGAGCGATTTTACCCCGTTTCACGGTACATATTTAATCGAGTGTGAAGCGTGAGACACATGATGAGAATGTGTGCGTTAAACCTGATGGAGCTTTAACAAAAGGGAATTCACAGTTACCAAATTACAGTTGTCAATTTTTTTACTTTTACTTAAAGAAGGTATATATACAAATTTGGGGAAAGTACAAAGACCGAGCGCGAAGTGCGAGATAAGACAGGCATTGTAATCATCTTAAAGTAAGACTGAGGTTTAAACATTAATTATTGCACTTCCGTATTCGGATTCAGCGACCAAAAATCCCTAGAAAACACATTATTGGTCCCAGAACATTAATTAAATTTTATTTGTGGTCCAGTTTTGTCAAAGGTAGTAGTTTTACGTTGCAAGCGACAGAAATCTGGAAAATTATAACATTTAAACTGTTAGGAGCCTGATGAGGTTAAAAACGATTCCAAGCAACGAAGTAGTGCTGTGTCTGCCTCAACTGTCTGACCGGTCACGCAGAAGAGTATCTGCTTCTTTCGGTCGTAATACTCTGAGCTGCGACACACTTTTGTTCGAAATAACATACTCAAGTCGTACTGAATATAACTTCAAATGTAAGCAATAAACCTTATCGTGGCAATTTTTTACTATCGCGAAAAGTATTCCATGAAAGTTCACTAAAAGCGACTTATTCTTTGCCTTAAATTAACATCCTGACCTTTTACCGTTTTCGTTGAGTATAATTTTGATAATAATAAAAGAATTTGCACATAAAAATAATATTTATACTTTGTATAAAGCTTCAGATACTTGTCTCAAGGTGACCCCAAACTTCATTTTCAAAATTTGCTGACTTTTCCCTGACTTTTCCATGATTTCCAGGCTTCCCTCACCTGCGGCCACCTTGATGTCATCCTTAAAAATATGAAGGCGACTTCAAAAGAAATTTACTAGAATTGTGAAGATAACGCCCGTGTTTATTCATTCTCATATTATTTTTTTACATCAAATAACTTTCTTTGTTTGGAAAAACAGTGATGTGGTGCAATTTTTGTTTTTAAGTATATGTCAGAAGAGTAATTATGAAAAAACAGTTTTGGCGGAAAAGTCTTTGGTAGAAACTAAGCACTTACAGCATATTTTGAAATAATTTAAACATGAAAATCAGAAAATGTTAGTTTTTAATAGGTGAAGTATTTTCTTAAATTTCTGGTATCATAAATTGTTTCTATAAGCTTTCGATAAATATTAAAATTAATTAAATAGTAAGAAATTATAACTGCTTTTGCCACATGTTTTTCTTTGATTGACAAGAAAACATTTACTTAGTGTTGAAAATGTCTGGAGTGATTTTTCTTCGTTAGATTATACTCTCTAGAATTATTATATTGTATAATTTTTGTTCCACAATGTGCATATTGTTTAAATAAATGGCAATAATTTGACGGCCGCCGTACCTCATTTTATGGCGCACGCCGGCCGAATTGCATCACACTGATAGAAATGAATAAGTGGTACAACAATATTTATGATTAAATTAGCTCTATTTTATTGCTGG
>CAKNWT010093445.1:0-23670 GCA_932066315.1 Andricus coriarius | reverse complement strand
TTGCAACCAAATAGTTCAATTTTTAACTTATGAAGATACATTTTCAACCAAACATGAAATAGTTATAATAAATTTAAAAAAATGATAAATAAAAAAATAGTTAATTTTTAATTCAAAAACAAACTAATCTTTAACCAAATAAATTAATTTTTAATCAAAAAGATCAATTTTCAACCAAGAAGACTAGTTTTCTACCAAAAGAGATTAATTTTAACAAAATATATTAATTTTCAACCAAATATTTGCATTTTTAATCAAACTTTCAATCTAATATTTAAATTTTCAACCGAAGACATTTTTGTTTCAACCAAAAAGATGAATTAGTTACCAAGAAGATTAATATTTTACACAAAAAGACATTTTCAACCAAACACAGAATAGTTACATTTTCGGTTAAATAAGAATAATTTTCAACAAATAGTTACATTTTGAACAAAAGAAAAGGGTTTCAAACTAAAATTATGAATCACCAACGAAAACGATGAGTTTTTAACAAAGACGTCCCACTTCCAACTCAAATAGTTGAATTTTCAATTAAAAAAAAATTAATTCTCAGCGAAAAATGTAATACTTGATAATTCAATCAAAAAAGATTTTAATTTTAAACCAAAAACTGTTGAATTTAACTAAAAGACAAATTTTCAAAAAAATATTAGTTGATTCTTGAACGAAAACAGACGAATTGTCAAACAAACAGTTGCGATTTTTAACCCAACTAGATGCATTTCTTACCAAAATAAATGAATTTTCAACAAAATAATAAAATTATAACTTCAACTTCAGTTTTCCTTGACATGCCCTTACTTTTCCTGGCTAGTTTTAAATTCCCTGACCTGTAGCAACCCTGTAAATAGTATCAAAAGAGTAAACATTAAATGAATCAAAATAATTATAAAGAAACTTGAAATAAAGAAAACACACCATATACTTAATAAAATTAGTATTTAATAAAAATAGCTTACACGAAGTTACAAACTTTACATCTGACCACACTGAGAAATAGTCACAGGAATTTTAGGTTTGTTATTTGGTCCCGTAGGTACATTTTCTACTTTTCTCATCACCAGGAGTCCATCGATCACTCTGCCAAATACGACGTGTTTCCCGTCAAGGAAATTACACTTAGCACACGTGATGAAAAACTGACACCCATTCGTGTCCTTCCCACTATTTGCCATTGACAATAAACCTGGAGAATCATGTTTCAGAGTAAAATTCTCGTCTGCGAAGGTCGCTCCCCCGTAAATGCTTAGCACGCCAGTTCCATCTCCATTCACGAAATCTCCTCCCTGGATCATAAAATCCTTGATCACCCGATGAAAAATCGCACCTTTGAATCCCAGAGGTACTCCATCCTTTCTGTACTCCCCGGTGCAAAATTGACGAAAATTCTCCGATGTTTTTGGGCAAACATCCTCGAAGAGTTCAAAAATCATGCGTCCAATCTCCGTGGTTCCAACAGAAACATCGAAAAATACAACCGGGTTGTTTGGATTTCGGAGTTGAGTTTGAATTTGACTCCAAGTAGGCATTTTGGAGTAAAAAAGGCGATATTCGCACCAAAAATACTAATCCGGTGTCGTCACAATTTCACTGATGACTGGTTTGAGATCATTTACTGATTATTCAAAGTACTGCAGTTTTAAATTCGTGTATTCCAAAATAAAACGTTCATTTTGACTATGAAACGCTTGCCGATGTCGGCGTGTTTACTATACTATTTTGAGGTTATGTGTCACGGCGCGAACACGAGGTTTTCATTTCTCATACTTTTTCGAGATGAAAAGTAAAAAATGGATTCAAAATAAATTCAGAATGGTAGTTTATGCATCTGGATGTGCATATTTAATAAAATAATGTGTAATTTATATTTAATAGTCACTCAACCGACCACCGTCGTTAAGAGGTTAGAAAATATTTTTCTCACCTTGTTGCAGGTTGCTGACTGCTGCAAGAAATTTAAGCACCAAATAGTCCTGAAAAATTTTGAGTGTCACTTTTTCACTGTTGTTTTTTTAACTATATCAAACTTTTTCACTCTGAAATCAGAACTGGTCAAAATATTTTCGTAGACAAAAAAGTTTTCTGTTTTCCACATGTAAACACGTGTCACGTGACCAGTTTGGAATCGAGAATTTCGCGGTAACTTTGAAATTCGGTAAAAATTGGAAAACATCATAAGTACGGAAATAATATTATTAATTATTAATTTTTTTCAAAAACATAAAAGATGAAACACAATTATGACTGCAAATGTTGTTAAGGGGTCGTCCGAAAAATACGTAACGCGTTAAGAGGGGGGAGGGCATTTACATTTTTTAATTAACTAGCATCAGCAATCAGGCGCGACGCGCGCGTATGATTTTTCGGTTTTACGGCAAAAATAATAAATAAAACTTTTTATTTGTTAAAAGTTTTTGAACGCCTGAATTCGAGCTAAAATTGGATTCTAACATATGAGAAAAAGGAAATAAGTATATATTATCAGTTTGTTTTTAAAGTTATATAAATATAATTTTCCTAAGGTTCTTCAGAAAATTCAAAAAGATTTTTGATTATTTCAGATGTGTCAAAAAAGAATCTAGAAACTTTTCAAGAAATTTGGTATATTTCCGGAATCCTATCCAATTTAAAAATATTTTAAATCACTTCCAACCCTCTATAATTCCTAAATAATTTTTTAATTGACTCGAATTTTTCTTGAAAGTTTGAAAAATCATAAAAAATTTTTAAAATTACCTGAAAATTTTCCACATGTTTTTATTCTCTTGAAACCTTTCAAAATTCTTTGAAAGATTCTAATTTAAATTTTTTGTTTAAAATCTCTAAGAATCTACATTTTGTTTAACACTTTTGCAATAAAAATCATTTAAAATGTTTCTAGGAATCTAAAAAAAAAATTTTCATCCTACTGAATCCTTTGAAAATTATTAAAAAGCTTCTTTTTTCAAAATCTAAATTTTTTCATTTTTTTTTTATCTTTACAAGTTTTAAATTATTTTTGCATCTTTTTACAACTTCTAAATATCTCTTCAACTTACTCGAACTTTTTCTAAAATTTTGATGTTTTGAAATCTTTCAATTTTCTCTTAAAATTGATTTTCCAAATAAAAAATCATTTGAAATTTTCCCAGTAATCTTAAGATTGTTTCATTCCCTTGAAACCCTTCAAATTTCAGTTTTCCTACAAAAAATTTAAATCCTGCAATAAAAAAAATTTCTTTAAATTATCTGGTTTTTTTCGGCACATTTCACATTTTCAAAACTTAAAATTAATCTTACAAAATAAAACTTAAACCATTTACAATTTTCTGAGAAATCTCTAAACAAATGTAATCTCAAATATTTCTAAATTAATAAAATTCTTCTACATTTTTTTCGAATTCTTCAAAAGAATTTTTTTTCCACAATTCTTTTTCCACAATTTTTTTTCCTTATCTTGATGAAAATGTGAAAAAAATCGTAATCTTTATTTATAGATAAACACGCTGAAAACAACGACTAAAAATCATATTCACGCAGTAT
Organism: Andricus coriarius; assembly: GCA_932066315.1. Taxonomy (NCBI): domain Eukaryota; kingdom Metazoa; phylum Arthropoda; class Insecta; order Hymenoptera; family Cynipidae; genus Andricus; species Andricus coriarius. Next base: position 20,145 of record CAKNWT010093445.1, on the reverse strand, counting down.
CGCAAACAATCCGCTTTTTTTATTACAATTAAAATTATTAAATTGATAAAAATTAAAAAAATTATTATAATAAACCATTAATGTGGTAGAAAAGAATTTAGAAATGCAAGCATTTCTGGTACGATTGATTTAATTTTAATTTTGGAAATCGCAAAGGAAAAGATAAAATATAAAGACCAAGTTTTCGAATGTAATTTCTTTACTTTCGATATGTTTTCTTTTAATACATTTCTATTCTACCTTCGTACAATATACAAATCTTATTTTATGAGTTTACCTTAACACTGTTAAGTGAAATAAGAAATTTCGGATACAATACATAATTCCGGGATTCGAACCAAATTAAGGGTACTTTCTGATATTTGCCAATTATTTCTCTAAATTCAACATAATTTGCTTGAAAAACTAGGCTAAGTATTAAAAATCACTAAAAAAACAATAATGCAGCTTTGAAGGAACAATGTCAAAATTGTTTTTTTTTCGAAGTTTTATGTCGAAAAAACAAACAAAAAGGAACGTAACGGAAGTTTCTTTACGTTTCATTTCGTTATTTTCTATATAAAATATAATTACCAGATAATTTTGACATTATGTCTTCGTAGCTTCATTATCTTCTGCAATTTTTTTAACTGAGCCTAGTTTTTAGCAAAATTATTGTAAATTTAGGGAAATAATTGGAAACTATCCAAAAATGCCCCTTAATTTCTCTCGAATCCCTGACATAGTTAAATATATGTAATTCTATAATAGATCGAGGGAAAAACATTACATTAACACAAGAGCACCTATATTTCGACAGTGAAATACTTCAGTGATTTTGTGACATAACATATCAAAGTGGAAAAAATTCAACAACTCTCAACAAATGTTTAAGATTTGAGTAACAACTAAAAATAATAATAATCCAGTACTACATTTATAATGATCACACTTAGGAATTTAATTATAAATTCTCTTCTTGAGTCTTCCTGCCGCAGAACAAAATTGTCTCTTTGTCTTTTAATTTAAAAAACAACATATTAAGTCATTTATGTTGAAATAACACATTTACTTCGAAACAATTTCGAAACTTATTTTTTCTTTTTAAATACAATTTAGTTTACCCAAATACGTCCTGAATTTAAAATCTGGAAAACTTTCGAGCTTCCCTTATCAATAACGTAAGAGTCGCATTAAAAGTACAAATATCACATACTTTGACAGCAAACATTGAATTAAATGTGAATCTTCACGTGTTCCATGAGTACATTCTTATCATCAAAATCTTCGCCGCAAATTCCACAAACCAATTCCTCACCATCATCACTATCATAATGAACTTGATGAATATCGTTTTTCATATGATCATCATGCATCAAAACTTGATCATCCACCTGGGATTTAAAAGCTTGATCTTCTTTCGTCGAATGCGTCACCATATTCATAGGTAAATCTGAATTAGTAAAATGTGCAATTTGGCTCGAAAAATTCTCATTGCCCTGAGGATTTGGAATCGCCAAAACGGGTGAACTTTCGTTTTGCTTCGATATCAAGTGCAAAGTATTATTCTGCTTACTAGAGAGAATGTGCAAAGTGTCATTAGCCCTAGAATAGGGAATTAAATGCACCGTACCGACTTGATTGTTTCTCGTGATGGTGGTAGCAATGGCTTGAAGATTACTTTCTAATTTTCCCGAACCCTGTTCGGTCGATTGACTGTTACCCTGTTCCGAAACTATATCGCTATCCTCTTCATTGAATGGACCCTCACCTTGTCCTTCTACGATCTGCATATCTTCCGATTTCGTTGACGTATCGGTCAACGTCATCGACGAGTCGGTTATCGATAACAAGGCCTCGTTTTGTTCCAAACTCGAAATCAAACTTTCATCCTGAATTTTTTCCTGCGAGGTCGATCCAGCTTTTGCCTTCTTCTTCGCAGGTTTCGCCTTCGGGGCATTGTTGTTGGTTTTCGCTTTGGCCTCGGCAATCATCTGATCTGAATGCTTGACGATGTGCGCACAAAGTTCATCCCGATCTTGATTCATTGCCCCACAAATTGGACACGGAAAAGGTGGTCCGGTGACACCGGAATCATTTTTCCCAGCGGCGTGAACCCATCTGACGTGCTCTCTCAAAACCACCTTTTGGTTGAAGGCTCTTGAACAAAGGGGGCAGACATGTGGTCTTTCGCCTGTATGAATTCGCTCGTGTTTTCGCAACGTTCCTCCGTCTCGGAATGATTTCCAGCAGAATTTGCAACCGTAGGGTCGTTCTCCAGTGTGTGTTCGGTGGTGAATTAAGTAACCCTGGCGAGAAGAAAAGGTTTTGGAACAAGCATCACACTGAAAGTGAGCAGGACTTCCAGCGTGCATCCTTCCATGTTCCCAGAGACCTTGTCGAGAGACGAAACTCTTGCCACACTCGTTACAAGTGAAGGGAGAATCTCCAGGATGTGCAGCGAGCCTGTGCTCGTCCAGCTGATTCTGCTTTTCAAATTGCGATCCGCATACTTCACAAGAATGCGTTTTCTTTCTGTAAATAGAATTGTAGAATTTTAGTAATTGTAAGGAATTATTTGCAGGGTGTCTAATGATCGGGCAATTTGAAATTTCTACGGTTTTTTCCCGCCCACAGTTTTCTCCCCCGACCAATTTAATGATGTATTTTTGTATAATTTTTCCGAGACTACCGTTAGAAATGCAAATTTTAACATTACAAACAAAATTGTTTTGTTTCACGCTATTTTTAAATGAAAATATAAAATAAATATAAAAACAAAATTGTTGTTGCATAGTATTTATTATCTAAAATAATAGAAAAGATATGCAAGCATAACTTTTTCGATAATTGATGAAAATTGATACCTTAACTTGGAAGTTAATACATAATATTTTTTTGCAATAAATATTTCTTTCTTAAATTCTCATATAAAATTATGTCAATTTTACATTTTTAACACTTTTTTTAAACACAATATTCGCTTTTTCTTGAGCTTCCAACAGATCAACAAAGAATTTTCAATTTTCATCATTTTTCAACAGTTTAATTTTCAAAGGTTAACTTTTAAACTGTTGAAAATTGAAGGAAAATGAAAGTTGAACTCACAACAGTAGATAATCCAAAATTGTTACAACATTCTAAATCGTGTTCAAATTATAATGAATTTTGTTTAAAAACGCCAATTATCGATTAAAAACGCCAGTTCAACTTACAACAGGTATTAATTTTCTTTATATCTAATGATTTTTTTAATAGAAATGTAAATTTCTAACGAAAACACTTACATAATCCAAAATTGTTCAAGCTTGTAAATTTTATTATTTTCAAACAAAAATCATTAGATTTAATTCTAATGATTTTTCTTTAAAAATATCGATTTCTGGTGGAAAACACCAAATTTCCTAAGATTATTCAAAGATTCAAAATCTTGTTTAAATTATAATGATTTACGTTTAAAAATACCAATTTTCGATATAAAACACCAAAGTAACTTAAATTTGTTGAAAATATGTCAATGCTCTTTGAAATCTAATGATTTCTTAATAAAAATACTAATAATTTAAAAAAAAACTAACATAACATAACGTTGTTTAGGATTGTAAATCTTCTTCGACATATAATGATTTTTGTTTAAAATAACCAATTTCCCTGCGAAAAACACTCACATAATGAAAAATTGTTAGAAGATTCTAAGTCTTGCTCAAATTATAATGATTTTGTTTGAAAATACCAATCTTTAATGCAGAACACCAGTGTAACCTAAAATTGTTGATGAATATCAAGAACATGAACCTTCCAAATCTAATGATTTTTGTTTAAAAATGTCAACTTCCGGTGAAAAAACACTAATAAAACCGAAAAACATGAATAGTTTAAAAAAACTTAATCTTTGAAATCTAATAATTTATGATTCAAAACACCAAACTTAATGATTTTAGATTAAAATTCTTTTTGGAAATCACTCATTTACAGCAAAAATAACGAACATAAAACATGTATCTTATTAAAAGGGATTATTTGTCGATTTAAGTTTCAATATTTCAAATGTAAGATATAAAACAACTTCAAGTAATAAAAAGCCAATCAGGTTTTCAACAACAATTATTGCGAGATTTTCGAGATATTTCGTTACACCACGTTTTTTAGATAAGAATACAGTTAAAAAATGTATATCGAGAAGAAAACAATTATTTATTTACACACGAGCCGGGATAAAGTTATTTTGTCAATTTTTTTAAATATTGAAAATGTTATGCAAATTTCATTGTCTTATTGCGATTGTCAAGAATACAATATAATACGCATTCTTTAATGTCCTTTAGATCAGTTTAAAGTTAAATTTCTGTAAAATCACACTAACTTATCACTATTATTATTGTGAAAATTTTGGCTTCCATGATACAACATATATAAAGTTAAAACAAAAATCTTGCAAAAGTTTTAATATTTTTTCTGCTAATTACTTAAAATTCATTTGATTTTTATTATTATTTTCCTAAAGATAAGATGTCTAAGAATTTTTTTTACAGTTTTTGTAGTAACCTTGTAAAATGTTTATGAAGATATTAAATTTGATTTAAATATCAAGGAAACATTGCAATTTGCACTCTTTTAGCAATATTTTCTTAAATAGTTGACAAAATTCCTTCATTCTGGCTCCTTTTATAGAGAATTTTGATAGCTCTTAAATTAATTAGAAGACAAAAATTTAACTCTCATATAATTAACGTTAAAAAAACTTAACCATCGAAAAATTGTAATGGTATCACATACGATACATGACACTCAGATAAATATTTGTCTTGAATTAAAGAAGCAGTTTCTTCATCATAATTTTTTCATTTAACCAAAAACAACTTCTAAATGAAGAAAATCGTTCTAAAAAAGAAGAAAAATTTCCATTGAAACAAAAAACCATTTCTTTCAACCAAAGAAATTTCATTGACTGATAGCCAATATATCTTTGTGAAATCTTTGTGAAATCTTTGTGAAACTTTTGAAATCTTTGTTAAACCTTTTGAAATTGTTGTGAAATCGTTGAAATCTATTAAAATCTTCAAAATTTTGGTTAAATCTTTATATATAGACATATTTTCACAATAAATTACTATAAAGTACAACTTTTTCGAAATCATTGAAGTTTTAGTGAAATGCTTCAAGATCTTTCAAACTTTTCTGAAACTTTAGAAATATTTGTGACGTCATTGAAATTTTTGCGAAATATTTCAAAACATTTTTTTACTCTTTCTGAAATCACTCAAATTTTTGTGATATATTGAAAATGTTGGGTAAATCTTTTGGAATCTTTTTTAAACTTTGTCAAATCTTTTGAATCCCCTGGTAGAACTGCATTTTCACAATAAATTACAACAAAGTACAGCTTTTTCGAAATCATCGAAAGTCTTTAAACCTTTGTGCATCTTCTGAATTTTTCCGAAACCTTTGAAACTTTTGTGAAATCTTTTGAAATCTTGGAAATTTTAGTTAAATAAATGTAAACTGTTTTAAATATAAATTAAACTTAGCTTAATTAGTTTATCTACGAAATCTTTGCAATTTTGAGGAAATCTTTGAAATTTTGGAAATTTCATTTAGTTAAAACTTCTGGAATTTTTATAAATCTATGTGAAATCTTCTGAAACATTTTTGTGAAATCTTTTCAATGCCCTAATGCAAATGTATTTTCACGATAAAATACAATAAAACACAATAAATTACAACCTTTTCGAAATCACTGAAATTTTTCTGAAATCATTTGAAATTTTTGTGAAATCTTTCGTAAATCTTGAAAATTGTTGTTGAATCTTCAAGATTTTTTTTTAAATTTTTGTGAAATCTATCTGAAATCTTTTAAATATCCTGTTGGAAGTGCATATTCAGAAATACAATACAATAAATTACAACTTTTTCGAAAGCATCGGCATTTTTATGAAATCCTTTGAAATCTTTGTAAATTTATTTAATCTTTCTGGAATATTCTAAACTTTTCTCAAACCTTTGAAATATTTTCGAAATCTTTGTTAAATCTCTTGAAATCTTTGAAACAGTTGTGAACTCTTGCTAAAATCTTTGAAATCTTTTGAAACCTTAGAAATTTTTGTTAAATCTTTAAAATGGCCATGGTGAAAATGTAATTTCACTAGAAAACACAATAAAGTTCAACTTTTTCGTGATCATTGAAATTTTAGTGAAATCCTTTGAAATCTTTGTGACAATTTTGAAAGCTTTATGAAATCTTTTAAGCTTTTCTTAAACCTTTGACATTGTCGTGAAATTACTGAAATTTTTGCAAAATATTTTCAAACAAATTTTTATCTTTCTGAAATCATTGAAATGTTTGGGCCAACCTCTCGATCTGACTTGAGTTTGTGGTTTGAGATTCGGAAGTTGGGAATTAAAATCAATCATCAACTCTCTTCTCTGACTGGTAAAAGTGATTCAACAACTCAAGGTCGTAGTAATATTTAAATTATTAGTAATTTATTGATCCATTTTCTCCCAAATGAGGTAATTTTGGTAAATAACACAACAACCCTATTATTTTCTCTAAATCAGCGATATGCTTTAAAATACAATTGGGATGCATTTCTTTTTTACCTGTGGATCCACTGATGCCTGTACATTTTCTGCTTGGTGGTGAACTTCTTCCCGCACTCTGAACATGCATGTTTGCCCCACTTGTTATTAGGAATCCCCTGTTCGATGTTGCTCTGCATCATCCTCTTAGCACAAGTCTGCTGGTGCGTCGCCAAGTGGTTTCCATCCTGAAATTGTTTGTCACAATACTCGCACTCAATCGGCGCGGCCCAGTTTTTAGCCTCGTGAATCTTTTCGTGAGAAGCCAGGGCATTTGCTCGACTAAAACTAACACCACATTGACTACATGTGTGTCCTTTATTTTCGGTTACCTCCACTTCGATGTAGTTGCTTCGATGGAGGGTTTCGACTTTTACCATTTCCGAATTTGTAAAGGAATTTAGTGTTAAATTGTACTGTCCGATTTGATTCGAGATTGCGTTTTGGGGCATGTATTCGAATTGAGCTACTTCGCCATTTGGCATCACTGCAAATTCCTGTAAAATATAAAAATAGCTATATTAGGATTCAGTTAAATTATTCACCAAAAAAATTGTTAACCCTTTTATGTATAATTTTGAAATTAGTTAAATATTTCAGAACTCCAAGGTAAAATATATTGTCTAATGATTGTAAAAGTGATTTCAGACTTCACAGCACAAAATGCTCTCCAGTCGAAATATATTGCATTTAAAAAAAAAGTAGTGGAACTTTCAACCAAACAAGATGAATTTTCAAACCAAAAAACGAATTTCCAACAAAAGACTTGATTGCTCTAGCCAAAAAGTCAAATATTTTAGAACAAGTTTGACTTTTAAGCCCAAAAAGATAAACTTTTAACCAAATAGTTGAATTTTCAACCAAAAGAATTAATTTTCAATCAAACAGTTGCATTTACAACCAAATAGTTGAACTTTCAAGTGACAGAGACGAATTTTCAATAAAAAATTGATTTTTTTAACCATATCGTTGAATTTTCAATCTACGAAGATGAATCTTCAACCAAATGATGGAATTTTCAAAAAAAATTTAACTTAAACTATAAACAGTTGCATTTTCAAACAAATAGTTGACTTTTCAAGCCAAAAAGATTTAGAAGACTTTGAGAGAGATTTTCAACCAAGAAGATGAATTTTCAACCAACAAAAAAGATGTCTATCCTACTAAAAGATGAATTTTTTATCCAAAAAGATGAATGTTTAACAAAAAAATTGAATTGTCGACCCAAAAAGATAACTTTTTACGAAAATAGTAGAATTTTCAGCAAAATAATTCAATGTTCAACCAAATAGTACAAATTTTAACCAAAAGATATCAATTCTATACAAAAAATATAATAGTAGACTTTTCAATCAAAAATAATTAACTTTCAAACGTAAAAGATGCATTTTCAAACAGAAAAGCTGACTTTACTACCAAAAGACGGATTTTAAATCCAAAAGGACGGATTTTCTATCCAAGAAAGACGAATTTTCAACAAAACAGTTGAATTTTCGACCAAAAAGGATGACTTTGGAAGAAAATACTAAAAAAATAAAAGAGGAATTTTCAAACAGAAAAGATTGATTAACAATCCAAAAGGACGGATTTTTTATCCAAAAATACGAATTTTCAACAAAACAGTTGAATTTTCGACCACAAAGGATGACATTTTAAGAAAATAGTTGAATTTGTAAAAAAAATAATAAATTTTTCAACCAAAGAGTAGAATTTTAATACAAAAGAGATGAATTCTAGACCAAAAATTTGATGGTAGACATTTCAATTTAAAAAATTTTACTTTCAACCATAAAAGACAAATTTTCAAACAAAAGATAATTTTTAAATCCAAAAGGACCAATTTTCTATTAAAAAAAAGACGAATGCTCAACAAAACAGTTGAATTTTCAACAAAATGAGATGAAATCTGAACCAAAAATATATAACTAGATTTCTTGAATAAAAGGAATTAACTTTCAACCACAAATATTTGGATTTGAAAAATCTTCACACGGAAGCACGTGATGTTATTTCAGAATAAAAATTGTGACGTTTCGCGAGTAAAGGGGCCAACTTTGTTGATCGAAGTTTAGAAGATATTCGCGTTTTTGTGACCCAGGATCTAAAAGATAAATTAATGGTTTTTGATAAAAAAATCATACTTCAATCAGTGCTCTATTTGGTAACGTTATACATTAATGTCTCCGAAATGACCGCAAGTGGGTAAATTTTATATTAGAATACAAAATATACACAGCGGTTTTTCAATTTATTTTAGAAAGATTTATATTATTCCTAAATTATAATATTATTATGCCAATTATTATCTATTAATTAATTATGTAAATTTAGGTCACCTATGTCATTGCTATGTTAAATATCTAAAAAATATAAAAGTTCTTAAATATAAAAGGAACTTTAGTATTTGAACGACCATCAACACAAGCTTTAAATTCTTAAATATATATTATAAAAGAAACGCTCATTTTTTAACAAAACATTAACTTTAAAAATCAAAAATATAAACTAAAGGGTGGCAGTTCAGAACTAAATAACCAAAAATTTCCCAAAAATGGGTTTATTGCATACAAAATTCTTAAAACATGAAATACACATTGGAAGTCATTCACAAAATACGTAATACATTTTTTTGTGAATGAACCCTTGTGATACAAAAATTTTGTTCGAATTCTCGTTTTTTAATATAGTAATAAAAACAATTTATTTTAAATTTTAGTTAAAATTGTAGCGTGGTAATAATTCTTTTTCCTTTTCTTCATGATATTTCTTGAAATTATTTATTGACCAAAAATTGGTTTCTTTTTATATTCCTTTCCCCGAATAATCGTTTAGCTCAGTGCGAAACCGTTACTCTAAATTTTAATTTTCTCGGAACGGAATAAGTTGTTTGTATCAAAAATTTGCTATTCTCATTTAGCTTCCTCATATCTCGGAAACGAATTTTTATTTTAGTGAAAAATTGAAAATTCGACTTTCAATCGCTTTCGAACCCCGATTTTCAAAACCTGTGAAATTGTAACCTCAACACTCTTGGACGATTTACTCGAAATTGGTTCACTTTTTTTAGATAACAACTTTTTTATCCTCATTCAGGAACTCAATGTCTCGGGAGTCAATTTTTGTTTTTCATTTAAACTGAAAATTACTTTTTTTAACGCAATCCGCAGCCGAAACTGTTCCAATTTGTGGTCAGTGTCACCTTGAGATTGTCAACCGACACATCTATTTCCTCGAAACTGGATAATATTTTCTAATCAAAGTTTTTTAGGCTTAAGGCAGCAATACGTCATCACATAAGCAGACTTCTGTCTTATCTTTAAATGGTGATTTTGATTTTACAGAATGTTTTTTCGCTTTCCTAAAAAATTCAAATTTGAATCTGAAAAATTCCCGGCTACTCCCGGCTTTTTTCTGCTGCCCGAAATTATAAGTTCTCCCGATCAGTGACCACTCTGAATGTCTATATAAACCTGTAGGCTCTACACCTACAAATGATACAAGTATTTTGTAGAAAAATATTGTTTTCACATTTCCGTAGACAAAGGGCAATTAAAAAATGATATAGAGCCATCTAAACATTTTTTCCTGTTAGCGCCATGCCAGAGGCCGAAAGGCGCTACTGTCGAATACCCTTTACTTCGTTTTAACATTAAATACAGTATTAAAGAACAAAGTACAATAAATAATTCATTTCTCATCATAGATATAGTTACATTATTATATTATTTAAAAAAATTAATTATTATCTAGTTGCATTATCTCATTTTGAATTTAAAATCAACGCCTCTGATTGGTCCCCAAGAGTAGTTGAGATTACTTCCGATGTAAACAATACCTATATTTACTTATTTGTAAACAATCATAAGTGTAACAATTAGAGATGTTTCAGCTAATTTTTCCCATTGTCAAATTGCAGTTTTCTTCTATTTTATATAAGATTGATTTATTTTGTTACATGGAACATTCTAGAGTTTGAGTAAGGTGTTCTCTGATTGGCTACATTCTTATTGGCTAAGCATTTTTACAAATCACCATTTTTGGCGTTTTGTGCTTTAATACCCAGAGTCATTTGAAGTTGTTTTACACAGTTTCACGGTTGAAGGCTTGCAGCAGTGAGTTACTTCGGAATTTAAAATACAAAAATCTTGCATAAGTGGAAGATGGCAAGAAACGAACGTCATCTTAAAAAGAAAATCGATATGATTCAGAATTGGATACGTGATCTTCGTTTCAAAAGAGAACTGTGCCTCGAGAAAGAGAAACGAGACCTGAAGGTACAGGCCATCCTCCAATTGGCACTTTCCAATGCTGAATCCAAGTGGCAAAAAAACTATCGCTTGCTTAAAATACGAAAGGAGAAAGAAATAAAAAGAAAATTGCAAATAGAAGACGCGAAGGAGGAAAGGGCGACGAAGAAATGCTGCCAGGAAAATGATCCGCAGAATGACAAAGTTGTGGCTGACATTCTCCAAAACATGGCAGATTTTCTGACCGAGGTAAAAAACTACTCGACAAATTAATTTCACTGGTTTTCTGTTGATTAAATTCACTCTGCTTTCGGTTTATAAACATTTCATAATCGAGTACTATGCTCTATTGTTTTTCAGAAGTTGCATGCTGGCGCTGTAACGAAAAAAACGTAATATATACGTTTTAACATGTTATTACATTTATATTGCGTTACTTATTAAAAATTAAATGACTTGCACTTCGTTTTCAATTGGAATTGAAAGTAATTTTATTGTATATTATATTGATCTTTGCCACTTTTGCAGACAGCATCATTTGAATCCTAAATCCAAGTAGCAAATGAAATCATGTTTCTTTCAAACGCGAGAGAGAGGAGAAGGAACTAAAGAAAGCTAAAAATGCAATAAAGCGAAAAGAAGGAACAGAATGAAAGCTGTGGCTGACATTCTTTGAAGCCTGGGAGATTTTTTGATAATTTTGATGAAAAATAGGGAACTACAAAATATGCCCTTTTCAGGGCACAAAAATCGGCACTTTTCAGTGCCATCAAATCTTATAAACGTTGGAATGACATCTTTCTATTCAAACACAAATATAATTTGGTACTTACATCATTTCCCTGTTTGCATTTTACAGAATTTAGTAGATTATTACTTTATAAACTAAGGAGTTACTTGCTTAATAAATATATCACCAGAAAGGTTAGTGTATTTAAGATTTTGCATACATTTTTGGAATACATTTTTTTTTAATAATCACGTTTTTAGCCAAATTTACATTCTGGTATAATCGAGAGGAGATTTCGCACATTGTTCTACATACGTTAACATTCTAGGGAAATTTTAGAGTGAACAATAGAACATTTACAAGTTTATTATAATCTTTAGAAAGAAATAACAGTCAAAAATAATTTTTGAAGTCCACTCAAAAATCTGTTAGTATGTCCTTTAAATATATTTTGACATATTTTATTGAATCTAATATAAGTTTTGGTTCAGACCAAGGATTGTCTTACTGTGATTATTTCTATGGAAAATTGTAAAGTGATTGGCCTATGAGAAATCGAGCTGATTCTTCATAAAAATAAGGAGACCTAATGTAAGTAACGAAAAGCAGAACAAAAATAACTCCAGAGTGTCTACCAGACGAATGATTTTAAATTCCCGGTCATTTCCCACATTTCTTCCGGTAAATATTTCATTTGCCGGGTCTGGTTCTTCTTTTTTAAATTTCCGTATGCTAACTTGGAATTTTAACTCTTTTGGATAATTCCCAGTTCCATGTCAGAATTATATTTCTTTTCAACATACCCTCTTCCAAATCATAATTACAGTTGAAATATGTTTATTATAAAACGTGAATCTTTCTCTCGTTAGTTAAAAAGATTATATATTTACAATTTCAGATAGATACTAATTTACGAGTTTGAGTGTAAATTTCAATGACTTTAAAGATTTAAAAAACTGTCTACAGCATCACTTACATTATAGTCATTATCGACAATGAAGTTGTTTTCATAGTTCGTTTCGTGATAGACCAAGCTGAGAATCAACATAATATTACTGATGATGTCATTTCAAATAAAAAGCGTTATAATTAATGAAGGAATGTTAAAGCATACAAAACAAAGATTATTTTCTTACCAATATTTGAAAAATATTTTAATTTTAATAATTAATGGCTTACTTTTTCGGGGAAAGCTTTCTCTACAACTACACTGTTTTCAAATTTTGAAAGTCAATTTTTCTATGGCTGAAATCGTTGAAAAAATTTCTTTAAACTTAAGGTTTTTTAAACAAATAACTATATTTAAAGATTCTTTAGATATTTTAAAAATTGGAAATAGTAGAGCTGTACGAAATGTGTTCCCCGAAAAATGCCATAATTTATTAAATTACAACATTTTTTTTTTAATTGATAAGGAGCGAGATTAAGAAAAAATTCAATAATAAACACCTTAGTCAAAATAATTATTTTATAACATAAAAATTATTATATAACTTCAATTTTCAAAATCATAGAAAACATTTTTTGTAAGGGTTGTCAACATTCTGGGAATTCTTCCGTATACAATAGGGAATAATATATAATAGACATGAAATTAATAATTTCAAGCCTGGTAACCAGAAAAAATATTTGAAAAAAAAATTTTCCTTTAACAAGGCTTTTAATGGTTTCCGCAGTTGAATTTTCAATTGAATTTTTAACAAAAAATTCGATTTTCAATAAAGAAAGATGAATTTTCAAAGAAAAAATATGACTTCCATCACAAAAGATGAATTTAAAATGCATGAGGACGAATTTAATATCCAGAAAGACGAATGTTCAACAAAAAATGTGAATTTTCAAATTAAAGAGATTAAACCTCACCGAAAAACAATTGGATATTCAACGAAACAGTTAAATTTTTTGGAAGACAGTTGACTTGTCAGTTTGAAAAGTTGAATTTTCAACAAATAGATCGTTTTCAACCAAGAAAGTTGAAGTTTTAACCAATTAGTTAAATTAAAATAAAAAATGATACTTTTTAACCAAATAGTTCAACTTTCAATCAAAAGAGACGAATTTTTAAACAACCTAGATGAATTTTTAATCAAATAGTTTAATTTTCAAACAAAAAGACGTTTTTTTAGGGTATAGTAGAATTTTCAACAAAAAAGTTAATTTTCAACCAAAGCAGATGACTTTTCTACCATAAAAGATGAATTTACAATCCATAAGGACGAATTGACTATCCAAAAAGACGAATTTTCAAGACATTTTTTTATTTTGGACCAAAAAAGATGACTTTTGAACGTAATAATTGAATTATCAAACAAATAGTAGAATTGTTAAATATAAGAGATAAAACCTGAACCAAAAACAGTTGCATTTTCAACCAATTAGTTTTATGTTGATGATAAAAAGACAATATTTTTAGAATACAGTTGAATTTAAAAAAAAAATTCGTTTTCAATCAAGAAAAATGAATTTTTAACCAAGCAGTTAAAATTTCAAAAAATTTAATGAATTTTGAATGCAATAGTTGAACTTTTATGTAAAGAGGCGAATTTTCAACAAAATAGATGAATTTATAACAGATTAGTTAAATTTTCAAGCAAAATGACAAATTTTATAGAAGACAGTTGAATTTTTCAATTAAAAAGGAGGGATTTTCTAAAAACGTTTCGATTTTCTTCTTGGGTTTTTTTAATTTTAAGATTTGTATAGGGTTGAAAAAGACGAAACTTTGTATTTGTAATTTTTTTCTGAATTCGAAGAAGACATTTTTTCTTTTCAGCATTTTTATTTAGTTCAAGGGGAGGAACCTTTTATTTTAAATCTTTTTTTTTTAATTAAAAGAAGGTAATTTTTTATTCATAACATTTTTATTAAGTTGGAAGGGAAAAAATTTCGTTTTTAATTTTTTCTGGATTGAAAGAGGGATACTTAATGTTAAGGCTTGCAATTTGAAAAAATTAAATCTTTTCTGAGAAATGATTCAATTTTTAATGTTCTAAATTAAAATGTTACGTTATAATAATTGAAACTAAATCTAGTGAACTTCTGAAAAAACGGAAAAATGTCGATTAGTCGCGTTTTTATATTTATCTTTAAAAAATTAATCAACTCTGAAAAATAATTAAATCTGCGGATTTTTTCTCTATTTGTACCGTATATTTTTTAATAATATTGGTTTTGATTATTAAACAAATTATTTACATTGAATCAGTATTTTCAATTGATTTTTTAGCAATTCTAAGTTCATTTGCATTGTTTTCAATCCATCAGAAATATAATACTTTGATTTCTCCTTTTCTTCCCATTTCTTCATTAATACAATGATTCTTAAACAATCAAAATAAAAAATCTGCAACTTTATATTTGTTAGGAATTTGACATTGATTAAAAAAAAAAAAGTGAATTGTTTGCCACCTGCAGCTTCATTTTTCCGACCAAATCCATTCCTCAACCACTGTGCAGCCCAGTAGACACCCTGAATTCTTACCCCAAAATAAAAAAATGCTTCATAAAAAATCATACCTGCAAAGTGTCCATTTTATCCTGACTTCCAAGTGAGTTGACCGCAGCTTCCTCGCCATGAAAATTATAAGCCGGTACAGACCACTGTACCTGGGAAACATCATAATTCTGAATAATCTGCACCGAAGACGATGCCACTGACACATTCTGCGCATCATTAATATTATTCTCCGGCCACTTTCTAAAACTCTCAGCACTCTGCGTAGAATTATTACCCTGAGTCTGCATAATCGCCCTTCCAGCAACGTAAGTATGAATCTTCATATGATTCGACAGACTCGAAGGCCTCTGGAAATCTGCTCCACAAATTGCACACTTGTGAGGCTTTTCAACCTGGTGAACTTCGGAGATGTGAGTCTGCAAAAGTGACTTCGATTTAAACTAATTGCCGCAAGTCCTGCAGGCATGTGGTCGATCAACCTGGTGGCAAACAGTGTGATTCACCAGGTCTATCTTCTTCTCAAATTTCTCTCCACAAGTGCTGCAGGTGAATTTCTCAGGAGGACAAGTCGCATGATGGTTTGCAAACTCTGACTGAGTAAACAAAAGCGCACAGTTTGGACAGTTGATTTTTTTATCATCAAAACAAGGATACATCCCTCCCAGTTGTCGCAGAGCCTCGACAGCCATCGACTCATCATCCCCGGACGTATATTGGTGTTCTTCCTTGATGTAAACCGGGTACATAACGGGACCGTCATCATCCTCGTCGGATCTCCCGTCGCTCAAAATTTTCACAGCTACGTGGGCTTCTGTAATGCTCGAGGTGACGTCGCCGACTGACACTTCGGCTAAATCATCTTCGAGAACACAGTCTTCCACTGGTTCGCATATTTCCTCGTGGGAAATCATATTTTGCTGAATTCCGTCATGCACAGTGGAAAGAGGAAAAGAGTCGAATTCCTCGTTTTCATGAGATTCCATGATATCTTTCTTTGTTGTTGCAGCGTTTAGAAAATCATATAGAACGCCTACGGTGAAGAATTTTCCTTGTGCAGACCTAGTTTCACCCGTTTCGAGTTAAGTCAAGTTAGGTGCTGTCATTTTGAGGGAACTTGTTGCGGTCGCCGATTCCCATAATAAGTGTTTTTCTTGCACAATTTCTATGACTCAAAGGTGCTTAGAAGAAGTGGAGATTGTGAGATTTTTTTGGTTGATACATCAGCTTTATTTCTTCGAATGCCACGGAAGAGGGCTGAGGAGAATCTTTGCGAAATTTCGGTTCCGTAATGCGGAGCGGTTTCTGCAAATTTAGGCCAATTAGACAGGAAAGGTAAACAGTTGGATTGGCCGGATTTTTTGGAACTTACCTGCATTACTTTTATATCCTGTTTGTTATCTTGTTTTGTAAAAATTGTTATGTGGGAAGGTTAGCGGGGACAGAAGTACTTTGCGTACAAGCTTGAAGATAGCTAGTAAATGTCATATCGAAATATCGATTCCGGTTTGTGCGGGAAAGAGAGAAATTTTCAAATTTAGAGTGCATTCACGATAATATTTAACGTTAATTATACTTTATATCGTTTTAATAGAACAAAAATACTTTAAGGTTATAAGAATAGTATATTAGTATAATGGAAGGGCAGATTTGAGAGGCTATGTAATAAAATTGCATTTTGGAGCATTTCAGACAATCTATTTTTGCAAATAATAAACCGAAAACAATAATAAGAAATGAAAAAAGGAAAACCAATAACAAAAGAGATTGGCAACTTCGTTGTTGAAACTGGTTTGTATTATTGAATTTTAAATTGCAGCATAATAATAATATTGAATAATATCAGGCAACTTCAGAGTGCTTAGCAGCTGATTTGGATTCGTGAGTTGGGCGAATGTTTTTTTAATAAGGTTGTTGAACTTTTCCTACTTTTCCTCAAGATAAGAGCTGATAATAATACTTTGAAAGACAGAGTTCAAAAGTTTTACATAATCATGAAGGTGAAAGTGATTCATACATAACTGTCGTAATGAGTGAAAAGTTTTGAGGTTAGAATTCAACTTAAAAGTGCGACTGTAAGTTTCGCGATTGTTTAAAAAATATATTATAAAATGGAAAACGTGAAGCAGTCTGGGTGGTGGTTATTTACACTATTTGGAATCCCTGTCACCTTTCCCTGGTTGCTGTACTATTTATACAATATCATGATGTTTAAAAGAAGAAAAGCTTTCCTCAGTGGCAAGGTACGTTTCTAAATAAATCTCATTTTATTCGGTCATGTTTGCTTTTATATTTGCCTCTTTACCCAAATTTAACAGTTTCACTTTAATTTATTATGTGTTTATTCATCTGCAATATTTACAGTTTTGTACTCAATTTGGCTTCATATATGGATTTTGTTTGTGAAAAAACATGAATTAAAATTTGCATCAATAAGCGAATTGTTTACATTATGCAAACTTAAAATACATGTCGTTGTAATGGAATATTAATTGAAATTAGATGGTAATTACTACTGCCAGTAACTACACTGGTTTCTTTTTATCCAATAATATTTCATCTAATTTTTTGAGACAGGGAAAACCGGGAAATCACGGTGATTTTTGCAAAATTTTAGAAGAAAAATCTATCCAGTCACTTGAAATATCACAACATCATATCATGGAATTTAAATTAAGTTCGATTTCAACTTTTTCATTAATTTCAGTTCAATTTTTAAGTTTTTCATTTATAAAATCATTCAGTTTAAGATGCATAATTTTTAAATATTTTATAAATTAAAAAAAAATAATTTAAACAAACAAGCTATCTTACACAAGAGAGAAAAATAAAGAATGGTACAATTAGGAGTAGGTGGGTGGACTAGATCTGTAAATGACTTGTGAAAGATTTGTTTTAAATTACAACAAGAAGTTTATTGCAAAGCGTAAAAGAAAAAAATTTAGCATCTAAAACTCGCAAAAACCATTTTTTTCTCATGGGGTTATTTTGGGACCCTAAAAACATACTCATGAGGTTGAAATTTCAAAAGTAATATTTTATTCGTATTCTATGGCTAATTGTGAAGAGAAATGTTGAATTTCAACTCGATTTAGCTAATATTTACGATTCTGAATAAAATTTACAAAAACGTCTTTTTTTCTTATGGGAAATACGTGTTAAACTTCACGGGGCTTGTGCCACCTCTAAATACCCTTAATAGTTATTACAAATTGCACATCCATATCAGTGATTACGCAATTTGTGATTCTCGGTGAGGAATAGAACAGTAATACGTATATTTATTAAATCATAGCTGATTTTAAAAAGATGAATTCTTGACAAAATACATAAGTTTTTAACTAAAATAATTGTATGAATGTATTTTTGCGGCAGATGATAAATAATGTTCATTAAGGCCTATTCCGCTTCTTTTGGTGTTGAAAAATTTTTTTATTATACAATATTTGCAAATTTTGTATGATAAAAAAATTTTTTAACACCAAAAGAAGCGGAATAGGCCCTAATGAACATTATTTATTTATTTAAACAATTGTATTTTTATACTAAAAAGATCAATTTTAACAAAAAATGTGATAATTAAATTTTCATTCAAGAGAATTATTTTTGAATAGAAAAAAAAGATTTTCTACAATATGGTTGAATTTTCATTTTAAAAAATTACTTTTTATTAAAAAAAAAAACGAATTTTCGACTAAAATTATGAGTTTTCAACCAAAAAAAATGAACTTTTAAGAAAGTAGTTCTCAACTTACAACCAAGAAGTTGAATTTTCAACCTAGAAGATGAATTTTCAACGATACATGTAATAGTTAATATTTCAGAAAAAAAGTTTTAATTTAAAATAAGCAACAGTTGGATTTTACTAACAAAAAAGAATTTTCAACAAAATACCAAATTATGGAATTTTTAAGCCAAAATGACGAATTTTCTACAAAACTGTGGAATTGTCGACAAAAAAGTTAATTTTTAACCAATGAGTTGAGTTTTCAACAAAATACAGTTGCATTTTCTAACAAACAAGGTGAAAGTTTTAAAGAAAGATGAATTTTTAAACCAAAAAGATGAATGTTCAGCAAAATAGTTGAATTTTCTACCAAAACTAATTTTCAAGTCAAAAAAGAAAAAAAATTGCAATAGAATTGTTGAATTTTCAAGCCAAACATACGAATTTTCAATCATGCCTTGAGACTTTTGAACAAAATTGTTAAATTTTCGACAAAATAACTCACTTTCAAACCAAAAAAGAAGAATTCTTAACGATAAATTTATTATTAGACTTTTCTACTGAAAGCAATAAACTTTCAAGCAAAAATAGATCAGATTTTTTTATTGTTTTATTTAACTAAGTTCGCATTTAAGTGGAAAAACGAGAAAAAGAGGGGAATAGGGAAAAGACTGTGGAGCCTGCGATAAACAAATAGGGATTTTGATCATTCATAGACCAAAGAATAACACTTTAAATGTCACGTGAAATTAAACTCTAAGTTTAATATATATATATATATAAACAATAAGGTTAAACAACCACCGCAGGGTCTCACTGGGAGCTACTGCCATATAAAAAATGGCAGCGGCTCCCAGTAGGACCGCGGTAAATCCCATTCATGGCCACGTCTCACAACCGTGAGATGAGTGGTCACAGGACACGATGAAATCACAACGACAGGCCGGCGAAACCCTCATGTGTTTTGAGCACACGTAGCGACCCAAGGATGACAGCTTTCTGCATCCATTTCGCAAGTGCCTTGGCATATTTTTGGCACGCGGGTATGGCTTTAAGGTTACGAACCAGTGATAGTTTCGCACCTCCGAGAGCACCTATCACAAGGACAATTACTTGTACCGAATATTTTGGGTACAGTCTTCGCAGCTCCCTTTTAAGGTCTTGAGACCTCTCCTCCTTTTCTTTCTCCTTGGAAGTGATGTTATATTCGGACGGGGCCGAGAATTCGATCACGAATATAGTTCGTTTCTCGAAATCTTGAAGAACAATGTCAGGCCTCGAGTGTGCAACGGAGACTGCAGTCCGAAAATCATAGTTCCAGAAAATTTGGCACTTCTCATTTCGGACAATTGACTCTATTTCTCTTGGAGCGTTCGGCAGGGCAGGGTCGCGGCCAACACCGTAAGAGCGACAAAGATGGTAATAAAGG
>CAKNWT010093444.1:0-10010 GCA_932066315.1 Andricus coriarius | reverse complement strand
CCCCCCCAGGAGACATAGGAGGTGGGTTTTTATTTTTTTTTTTTATTTTTTATTTTTTTTTTTTTTGCGAATCGAAAAAAATTGTTCGAATAAAACTTATGTATTTCATGAAGGAGAATCTGAATCTGTGATAAAAAATTGGGGTTCCCATTTGAAATTACAAAGTTACCCCCACCTCTGCCTCCTGTGGGGGTGGGGGTGGGGTAAATTTTAACAAATCTTTTTTCCCCCTCGAAAATAAAAAGTTTTTATTCCAGACATTTTTTCCGTAGGATGCGTATTTTTTGAGATATTTCGTTGTCTCAAGTTAAAAAAAACACCCTGTATATAGTCTCCATGGTCATCTTATGTCTCTCTCTCTCTCCTTCTTCCTTCTTCATTCTTCCTTCTTCCTTCTTCTTCTTCTTCTTCTTCTTCTTCTTTCTATAACGTGTGCACACTTTCTCTTTCTACTGCGGGCAACGCATTTCAGTTCAACGTTCGACGGTCGTTTGCATCTGTACCATAACCAAAAACTAACATTGCAAATTCCGTAGTGTTCGTGAATTTGACCATTCTTCTTTCAATGCTTAAGAAGCATAGCTTTTGACGGCGGTCCCCCGACCGCTCTCATAATTTAGATAGGGCGCGTAGTTTTTGTTTTAATCGTAAGAAATAACATTAAAAATAAAAAATTTGGAAAAAACGACAGAAGAAACAATAACATTTTAATTAATGTCTGTTTCAAAATCAATGCATATCATGCATTGTAATAATATACATTTGATGGGTCGGGGAACAAAAGGGCCTATTCCACAAATTATTCGAAATTGGTTTTTACACATTTTTGGACTCCTCAAACAAATGCCGTTTCGAGGGTGTAAACTAAAACAATAAAATTTTATTTTTTTATTTTTTGAAAATTCATCAGTCAGTCAAGGTCCTAACCCAAGGGGTGCCGAGCGAACAAAAGCTCCTAACACCACATTGCACCTTATGGTAAAACGATTTTTTCATTCGGTTTTATTAGGTTTATTGCCACTTTATAGGTATGTGGTGCCATTTAGCGTGACTAGGTTTTATCAAAGGCTTTGGTGGAACTAATCGCGGTCGATATTATCGATTTTACATCATATGTTGCACGTTTTGATCGATAAGGAGAGCGAGGTAAGTAAACATTGTTTGTATTTTTGTTTCAAATTTTTTTTAGTGATAGAATTTCGAAAAATTTCAAACGGGCGTTTGTTAAGTAATGTCTCACGGTCATTTTGAATCTTTGAAATATAATGTTTTATAAATTTCTATATTTTTGGGAATTTCCAATAATTTAGTAACTTTTCAACGTACACAAATTTTTTCAAATCGAGTGATTTCACTCAAACAGTAGCTTCTTCAATCTGAAGTATTTTGTGCGTTTTTCCAACGCTGTAAAAAAGTGCTCCCTAAATTTCTTCAAGTGGATTTTCACATAAAAATGAGTAAAAATCTTGCAAAACGAGCTCAAGTGGAAATTTTGCTCTAAATGACTTAACTTCCACTTGTTTTAGAGTGATATTTCACGCTAAAAAATAAGTGGAATCCACTCATGTTTAAGAGTGAAATATTACTCTGAAATGAGTGGATTGTCACTCATTTAGAGTGACATTTTCACTGAAGCTAGATTTGCAGGATTTTCAATAATATTGAGTGAATGTTTCACTCGAAAAAATTTAAAGGGTGCCTGTTCTTTTCACTGCCATCAATGTTTTGAAAAATATTTTCCTACCAGCGTATAAAAATCGTGTGCATTTTTTGATACTTTTATAGGAAAAACCATTGCTGATTTTGACAAGATTCCGGCCGAACATCGTCAATATTACAAAAATTGGTTGTAGTTGAAAATGTTCCAAAGTTGAATATTCCAAAGATATAGTCTAATTCGATTATTGTTATCAATATAAAAATATCGCAAATTCATTTTTACCTAATATCTGAACCTTAATCACAAAAATCATTATCATTTTCAACAGCAATAACAATAAACGATATCAAAATCAATAATAATATAACGAAAATAAAGTATCACTCAATATAATAGATCAGGCTCAGAAAAATGTACTAGACAATAAATAATTAATTGTTTACAACATAACAAATATATTCATTGAAAAATTATTATTTTATTTGCTAGTATTTACTTATAAAATTGCACAGCAGACCAGGCGGAACTAAGCCGAGTGAATGCTTGCTGCTCAGGGTTAGGCCCTTTTGTTCGCCTACCCCCTTGGGTTAGGCCCGTGCTTAACTTTGATGTCTCACAAATCGAAAACTATTTGGCGGCTTCGCATGAACTTTTAAAGAACAACGTTCAAGAGTGAAGATTATCGATCATATATATCCAATATATTTTTGAAATATATCTGAAAAATTTGAAAAAACGGGGTTAGGCCCTTTTGTTCCCCGATCCTTCATTCATTGAAATGATGTATTTTTTCAGTTTTTTTTTTATTCCAACCCGAGCATGAAAAAAACTTTCAACACAAAAACTATTGAAATTATGCAATTAAGGGGCTAGTCTAGTTTCTCGGGCGGAAAATGGAGGTGATTTTTCGAGACTCATAAAAAAAAACCATGCTGTAAAATATTTTACAATTTCGAGGATCAATTCAGATACTATTGACAAGTAGGTGCACAAAATTTTATGAAAAAATATCAACTGTAAGACGAGTTATACACTCCGATGTCGAGTCATCCAAAAATGAAGTTATAAATCGGCTGCAGTTGTAGAGGTCTTCAGAATGCTAGTATCTGAAAATTTTTTTCACGTTTAACTAGATGACTTTCCCCGTACCATGAACTAGGATCTTTTGAAAATATTGAAAATTAAAAAAATGGCAGCGTTTTGAAAAAAAATTTCAAATTTTCACATAAAAACGCTCGTTTTTTGCTCGGCAAATTCATATTTGTTGAAATATCGAAAAAATCCTAGCTCATGGTATGTAAAAACATGTTACGAATATTCGTGCCAAATTTCAAATCGATTCGTTAATTTCGTTTTGAGCTAGAGTTGCAGCCATTTTTGAAAATGCAGTTTTGAGAAAAACGATTTTAAATTTTTGGCAACTGATTTTTGGTTATAAAATTTAATTTTTCATACTTACAGTTACTCTGGGAACTTTTTCTATAAATAGTATACTATCGAATTAGGCAAAAAAAAATCGATTTTTTTTAAGTGAGAAACTAGACTAGCCCCTTAAAGTCGAACTCGTACTGGAGACAGATTTTGGGACTGACGGTCGGCTTCAATCCCGGCTCTCCGAACGTAAACAGTCAGGGGCGTATGAACCGTTTCCGGTGGATTTTCCTGCGAGGTAAAAAATATTTTGAACATTGATTTCTAATACGGAGACAAGGGTAAACTATATATTCAACGGAAATGAGTCAGAACGTTTGCTGTTATATTTAAAAAAATTTTTTGTCTGCTTACGTACTTTAAACGTTTGCGGACCGTTGAGTATCTCGTTTAAAATGAGAGCTTTCTCTTGAATAATTGGTTCATATACTCTGCCTATCGAATTATTAAACCATTCGAAAACAGCAGCATCCAAAAACACTTCAATATTTGGCAACTGTGTACGCATAAGCGAAACACTTCGCAAAACACTTCAAGTGGGAAGCACACACGTTTTCCAAAATGACGCATTATGCTGTTTCATAACCAGACATATGAATAAGTTATTTAACAGAAAATCACTTTGTTCTATAAATATTAGATTAGTTGTCTACGAAAAACACAGTTTTCACAATTCTCACGTCAACACTTGACAGTTTGAGGCTACAAAAAGGTGCGACCCAGCTGAAAATTCCTGTACAGGAACCTCGGAGGATCCTGCACATGTTCCTGTACAGGAAACTGCACACGAACCTGTACAGGTAATTTTGACAGTTCCTGTGCAGGAATTTGGCGAAGGAAATTGTACATGATCCTGCAAAGGAACCTGCACCGACAAATGAACCTTTGAATGATCCTGTACGGCTTCCTGTACAGGTTCCATTGCGAAGAAAATTGAGGCGCAGGTTCCTGCATATAAACATGCATAGGATCCCTCACAGAAAGACATCAAAGGAACCTTTGGAAGGATCCTGTACAGAAACACGTATAGGGTACTTTGCCGAAAGCCTTCCTTTTATTCCCTTGAAGATCCAACTCACCATCGAGAGAGCCAAGCAACTGGCGAACCCTCGCGGATTCATGTATATGATCCTGAACATGTTCCTGTACATAAACCCACACCTCAATTAACTCTGTGAAGGAACATGTACAGGATCATTCAAAAGTTACCTTGTATATAGGTTCCTTTGCAGGATCATGTACAATTCGAAATGATGGTTTCGAGATTTCTGTTTCTATCGTGTGAGGTAGACAGAGAAGATCCGATTGTGTTTCAATGACATCTCATACTTTTCGTTTTGAAACGATCATACTCTCTCTCTCTCTGTCTATCCAACATAGTAGAAAAAACAGGTTTCAAAGCCATCGTTTCGCATACGCCCATTGGGTAGCTACGACAGCGCCACCAATTTGGAACTATTAGGAAGAAATTTAAATCGAATATTACAAGAAATCTTATCGTAAATAATTAATTTTAAACCTTAGTATAACAGTTTTGAATGAAATGAATTGATAATTACTGCTCATTTAATTAACATTGCTACAATAACTTCGAGATACCCAAAAGTTCGCGTATAAGATGGCGCTGTTATCAAGGTCAAAAAGGTACCTTACAGGCGCATTCGATCGCACGAAATAATCCGATCGGCCCCATCGGATTTAGTTAGCTACAGACATCGGAGTCCCACTACTGGTGTGGGTGCTAATTCGCTATGCAAACGTGTGTGCTTCCCGCTTGAGAGTGTACAACGCCTTGCCGCTAAGTGCCTGTTTTGTCACGCCTGAGTGAGCACCGCATTCCCCCCGCAGCTCCTCTCACACGTGGCCGCGGTGCGGCGTCAATTCTCGGAAGGCTCTAACCCAGTGGGTTCAAATTCTAGTTCGATTGTATTCACTCTAAATACAGGTTTGATATAAAACAAGAATAGGCCCTTATTATCTAAAAATAGTATATTGTGCTACAAGTTGAAAAATCGTCGCTTTTTCAAGGTGTGGGACACGATACTTTTTCTATAATTTGTGTAAAAAGTGCTAGTTTTTGTTCACCTGTATTTTGTGTAAAAAGAGGGCGATTTTTAGTCGATTGACGCAACACGAACAATGGCAATTATCAAAACCATTGCAATAATATGGCCGTAGCAATAAGCTGGTAAGAATGTTTGGTTAGAATGCCACTAACCAAATTTCCGATTATCCGCGAAAAAACCAAGCACAGTATGTTCGGAGAAACTGACGGTGTTTTTTTGCTTTCGCCAAGCAATTTCGTCCATATCCATAGAAGCGGTTAAACCATTGACAATCAACAACTTTTTGGAAATTGATTTTTAGGTTAGGAACGAGAGTCGGAAAATACAATGAAGTTGCCTGCGCACGAGGTCACTCGAGGCAGCACGAACACACACGGAGTAACACGAAGTAGTTTGCACTTCATTTACTTTTTCCACTGTGCCTGACTTTTGTCCCTGCATTCATTTACTTTTCTCACTGCGTCCGTCCACTTTTTTCACTGTTGCCCGGAAAGGTCGGCACTGCGCATGCGTCACGTCATCGACCAAAAATCGGTCACTTTTTACACCAAAAACAGGTGGAAAAACTGGCACTTTTTCGCAAATTATAGAAAAAAGATGTAATTGTAGTATTTATGAAGTTATATGAGGCAATACAATTTTGAGGTTGGGTCCTAATTTTAACGCCCTCAAGATAAGGATTCAAGTATTTTGTTAAAAATTTGTTTTTTTTTGTTGTTAAATTCAACTGTTTTTTATTTTAAATTGAAATATTTTTGGTTTGTTATATCAACTATTACAATTTCAGTTAAAAATTCAACGTCTATGTTAAAAATTAATTTTTGAACTGATAATTTAACTAATTGATTGAACATTCAACTGTTTGGTTGAAAATGAACTTGTTTGGTATAAAGTCATATTTTCAGTTTAAAAATTCAACTGTTTCTTAGAAAACTTGTCATTTTGGCTTGAACAATCAACAATTTGGTAGAGGATTCTGAATTTTTTCTGTATACTGACTGAAAAATCTTTCTTGGTTGAAAATATAACTTATTGAAAATTCGTCTTTTTGATTTGAAAATTCATCTCTATTGGTATAAATTTAATCCTTTTTGGTAAAAAATGAAACTATTCAGTTAAAAATGAGTTGGTTTTGGTAATGGATTCAACTATTTTTTTGAAAATTCGTCTTTTTTGGTTAAGTTAAACTGTTTTTGATTTAAAATTGAAATCTTTTCTTGGTTAAAATATCAACTGATCCCCTTTTTGTTGAAAATTAATTGTTTGTTCTTCAAAATTCAACTACTTGGTTAAAAGTTGTACTAATTTGTTAATTGACAAGAAATAGTAAGATTTTACCCACCCCACACCGCCTTCCCCAAGTCGTCTTGCGTTATTTTTTGATGACCTCTGAAAAAATTCACGTAAAAAAATGTAGTCTGAAAAAATTATGTAAGGTATGGGAGTGGGGTTCAAAACTTACGTACCCTAAAAAACGGGGGTGTAGGGTTAAAAATGTCAGAAAAAAAAATTCTGAGTATTTTTAGCATTGGCACAATAGTGCGGGGGATGGGGGTACAAACGAAAAAAATTGAACTCATAAAATAAGGGCCCCTCTTTTGCGATACAAGCCACGCAAAATGTATTTATGTCCTACATAGTTTGGCCCTTGCTATTAGCTCATAACGAAGAAGAATCAATCACTCACCCTCGTTATTATTATCATTATGCGAACGTATGAATCGTACCTGGATTATCTGTGAGCAATTATGCACATAAGTCATTTCAGGCGAAAAAGAGACAATTTTATCGAAATGTTGAACACGTAGTCAGTCATGGGCCATATACGTAAGGTTATCTCACAAAATGGCTATATGATAGAGCTCGGCTTCAGAGATTTTATTATTATTCGAGATAACGCAGCACGTTTAATGCGCAAAACCTCTTCACTACTACTGCGTAAGGAGCAGCACCATTTTCGCTTGAAAGAGATTGCGACCCATAAATCCGTCTTGCTGTACCAGACGAACATTTATAGGTAATAAAGGCAAATTCCTGCATCCTTAGAACCTATCGATTATAGATAAATTTATTATACGCAACATTTTTTTACTTTCTGTAGTGAGTTTTGAATAATTTAAATACGAAAATATACGATTTTTAACGTTTTGATTTAACATTCTTTAATTCCAAGTGTTGTTGATAATACGACGGGTAGGCGTTTTTAATAATTAAAATATGAAAATTTAGAAAAGAAAAAGATGAATAGAATAAAATGTCACTAGAAGTTTACAGTTCTACACTTTCACTATTGTTGGAAATATAACTACAATATGGCTATTTAATTTAAATTTAAGGAAAATCGACAAAAGATCCAGGAAAACAGGACACTGACTCTCCTAACCCCTTCAGCGTTACTTCAACCCTCTGCTACTCCTTTCCCCCCTACCGCACATTTCCGGCTTTCTCTCGCCAGGCCCACTTTCTCTTTCTAGATTTGAAAAAGTGACGAAGATGACAAATATTCGTTTTCTATTACTACAGTCCCGTAAAGATTCCTACAATACACTAAAGTTTCTAATAATTTCTTATTTTCTAACATTCTCGTAGGTATAACTACACATTCTTTACATTTGTGCCCGGAACATTCCCCCCTTTGTATTTTTTGATACATAGGGATACAGAATCATACACTGAGGGCACACAATTTCACTACTGGTCGTCGATAAGTCCCTTTCGCGGTCTTCACGTCTGCTACTCGTACCCTCCCGTCTCTATCAGGGCACACAGTCTCTATTCGCCCCCGACGCCATTCATTTCTCAGTGCATTCTCATCCCAGATTAAAACTAAATCGCTGATTATTAGGGCAGGTGTATCAGCTTGCCACTTAGTCCTTTTGTTGATCGCGGGCAGGTATTCTTTTATCCTTCGTTGCAGGAAATTGATCTGCCAATGCTTGCGAGATTCTCCACTGTCGACGTATTAATTCTACATCCGATTTTATCTTCGGTGTTAGTGGCTCTTTAGATTGTTCTTTCAGGCTGGGCAGCATGATGTATTGTATATCATTAAGCTATTTCCCTTTCGGCGAGCCTCTAGGGGTAAGCGTGACACTACCCAATTCGGGTAGTGTTTTTTAGGTGAATTTGTAAGTAAATGGGCTCACCACACCCACGACCGCCAACAGCAACGCAGTAGTATCAGACGGTCACCCATCCAAATACTAACCGCGCCCAACACTGCTTAACTTCAGTGATCTAACGGGAACTGGTGCTTCCAGCGTGGTATGGCCGTTGGCGTTATGATGTAATTGGGGTTTATACTCCTGTTGTCTCTCGGATCGTCAGAAACGTGTGTTGAAGGACGATTATTCACGGAATATTCCGCCTCGGCAAAGAGAGTTTGAATTATCTCCTCTCTTGGTGCCTGCTCCTTCAGGGTTGCCGTTAGTGCTTGTTTGACCGATCTCACTAGTCGCTCCCAGCAACCACCCATATGGGGGGATGCGGGGGGATTGAAGATCCACTGGATTGGTCGTTGTCCTGTTTTTCTCAGGATCTCGTTCTGACCCATTGTCTTTATTCCTCTTTTCAATTCCTTTGCTGTCCCCCTCATGTTGGCACCGTTATCCGAATATAATATTTTTGTGTGCTTTCTCCGTGCCAGCATTCTTCGTAATGTCATTATCATGGAGTCAGTAGTCAAAGAAGCCGTTATTTACAGATGTATAGCCCTAACGGTCGGGCAGGTGAATAATCAGTCCGAAATAATCTACGCCTGTATACGTAAAGGGTGGCACCTGCGATTGGCAACGCACCTCCGGTAAAGGAGCCATATGTGGTACAGGCCTTTCCGGTGATAATCCATCACGATTAGCCTGGTAATGTGATGCTTTCCACTTAATATTATGGGCTTAAGATTTTCACCTCCTCCGACGTCAGATTGAACTCGGCCTTCCATCCAAATGAGATCGTTCTCAATTTTTGTTGGCAATAGCTTGTAACATTATCATTCTATTTAACCACGGATCGATTTTGTGTTTATCAATATTCTCAATCTAATTATAACTGCAGTGGCTGATTTTAGTAAGAGATCTGAAATTTACTAAAAACTATATTAATTTTAGTAATGGTAGGGTTGCATTTTAAACTTATCTCAATGATATTCATTTTCATTGAGAAATTCGTTCAATTTGCGTTTACTTTATCCTGTCCAGTAAAATGCAACCAACGATATAAGTTGATTCCAATGCGGACAGGACATTAAAACTAGCCCTAAACATTTTATAACTAAATTTGAAAGTAAAACAAACTAGAATTGCGTAAGACTAATTTTTATAAGTGAAGCACCCATGAAAGTTTAAATCTCTTTTTTATAGAAATCAATGGAGTGTGGGTTCACTTAAGCGAGATATTATTGCGTATTTATGCGATGAGTTGAATGAATTTTAATAGATCTTTCTTATAAGATCTCTTTGAGATCAATACACATAATTTCATGATTGTTTTTGTGTTTCATCGCACAACGAGGTCCTTATGATCAAATAAGTTTCATGGTCGTTACGAGAAGTCACAATTATGAATTTCAAAATATGTAGAGAAAACAAAGTTTTCATATTTTATTTCGGTCTTACGATCAATTTAGAAAAAAATCCAGAAAGAAATCGATTTTTTCAATTCCTTTTTATTGATGTTTCGGCCTCATCTGTGGGCCTTCCTCAGAAACAAACATCTATTTTAATAGTATATAATAATTAATAAATAAGAATAAAAAATTACATACAAAACAAAAATAAATTAGATGTATAAAACAATGTTTACCTTAAAGTACAATATTCGGAGTCAAAGTTGCAAACGTCAAAGTGAAACGACAA
>CAKNWT010093424.1:0-14844 GCA_932066315.1 Andricus coriarius | reverse complement strand
CAGTTCGTAGGATGCGTATTTTTTGAGATATTTCGTTGTCTCAAGTTAAAAAAAACACCCTGTATAATCCCCTACCTCACATATTGGTCCTCTATGTTCAACTTTGTCTTTCCCCTTGTCTTTCTCCCCTGCTCTATTTTGATCTCTTCCGGGTGATGTTCTGATCATTTTTAGGGTTTTCAGGGTAGATCCTACTTCTATCTTGACTCCGCTACTTTCTCTTTCTGCCCTATCCCTCTTCCTATTTATAAACAGTTCGATTTAGCCAAAACTATCCGCCCTCAATCTCTATCTCTCTACCGTTTTCCTATATTGTCCCCTTCTTTTTGTCTCACTTTTCGGCGTGTAGACGTAACTTGCGTACTGCGTCGCTACTGTCACCAAGGCGCTACCTCACCCTGCTACCGTACTTTCTTTCGTGCTTCTCTCTCCCTATCCCTCCCTGTCGCCGCTACTCGGCTGCACCTGTCTCCCCACCCTGCTCCTCACACTAAACAAACTAATCTATTAGCCTACCAAAAATAGTCACAATCTCTCAAAATATCACAAAACTCTTTACTTAAATTATTTTCAACCTACAAACCCTCACTCACAAAACGCTATAACACTTATCCCATCAACTCACCTCAAATTCCACTGTAAACTCACTACAATTAGCACCACTCAATTACCGCTACTAGCACTTTCATGCTGGAAACGGAAGTCCCGCTTCAAGTTTAAATTAATTAATTTGCAAAGGATCCAATTTTATAAAGCATATAATTTTCAACGTTTTTAGAATAATCACATTTTGATATTCTACGATTTTGAACCTTGAAAATGACAGTGATTTTTTTTAGAGAAATCTCATTTTTTTATTTTAAAAAAATGTATCCGATCACTTTGAATGCTAGTTGATACTACATGATATGATAGTTATTAATAATATATTTATCATATTTAACATTTCTATAAATTGAGGCGCCGGATGCAAAAAGGAGATATAGAATTATTTTGCTGGAGCGGGGAGGCCCCTGAGCACTTGAAAATAAAGTATTGAATTTTAATTTTTGAATTATATATCCTGAATGAAAATTTAATTTCGCATCTTTTTCTCCACGTAAAAAAAGTTGTAACTTTTTTATTTTTCGAATTATTTACGAAAAACTGTTTTTTTCTTTGATCAAAATATTATAATTTTTTTCACTTCAACTCGCCACAAAAAGAGAGGTTTTTGATATTTTCTAATAAAACTTATCAGAAATATGCACTGTCATGTTCTGCAACCGGTGACGTTAGAAAAAGTTCAAAACGCTTATTTAAAAAATTGTTAATAATTTTTTTCCAAGGCGGTGCCTAATTCGTGCACAAACAACTTCTATCGTATCGGGAGTCGAGCGAATTTTGAGCTAGCGAAAACTGTCAGTGAGAAAGTTGTTCAGAATGGTTCAAGGAAGTTTTATGGAAAGTTTTAGCTCAATTGAAATAGTAGTTAACAAACTGTTGATGTTTTAATTTGCGTCGCGATGGAATTTACTCCGCGTAGACTACAGCCCGGCCGGTAAACTGCTACCCCAGCGTTAGGTGGAACTGTGTCTCACAGCCCGTCGAGATTTTGTAATAAGAATGGGAAGAATATGTAAAATCATGGTTTATAATAAATAGTTCTTCTTCTCTGATGAAAATATTTCAGTCGTGCCACTTCTAGGAACATAAACTTCGTAAAAGTCTTAAAAATAAAGAATCTCTCTAAATTTTTTTGTTGTATTCGTGTTCTCCGTCTGACCTCTATTTGTAAATGTACTTATATAGGCTTGTGGGTTTTTTTTTTACTACCAAAAATAAAATATATCAGTTTAGTTTATTTTCTTTCGATTAGCAGAGTAGATCGTTGAAATATTACGTGATATACAAAAGTTGTGCGACTAAATTATTCTAATAGCTATACAAAGTTCTATTATATAAATATAATGAAGTTTTCCAATTTAAAAATTAAAAATAATTTGAAACCTCCGAATGGTAGATAACGAACGAAGCATGAAAGTTTGTGGGAAAGAAATGTTCTAAAATGTAGCAGAAATGCGGTATGTAATAATAAATGAATCAATTATTGCTTAAATTACTTGAAAAATTTTTTGAATATATTTTTATTTACCGGAGTAACGTTAATGATGACATTATTAAATAGATAGATTATTATTGTGTAAATTAAAAATATGAATCATAGATAAAAATATTTATTGGATAAATATTCTATTTTTGGACCAACTATTTTTGAAAGTGCTTTTTACAAAATTGAAAAAATAAAACGAAACAGTGCGAGCTTGTAAAATATGTTTAGAAATTATTACAAAAACTCTTCAAAGTAACAAAAGCTGTAGCAGTCTAAATATTGTTTTCAAACTTTAGATTTTCCGTGTACAAACTAAATGGTTGTATTTTAAATTAGAAATATCTTAGTAAAATAAAACTCGTCTGGAGAAGGAAAGAAATTTGAATTTGGCCGGGCTGTAGTCTACGCGGAGTAAATTCCATCGTGCCGCAAATTAAAACATCAACAGTTTATTAACTACTATTCCAATTGAGCTAAAACTTTGCAAAAAACTTCCTTGAACCTTTCTGAACAACTTTCTCACTGAAGTTAAATAAGCATTTTGAACTTATTCTAACGTCATCGGTCGCAGAACATGACCGTGCATATTTCTGATAAGTTTTATTAGAAAATATCAAAAATATCCCTTTTTGTGGCGAATTAAAGTGAAAAAAATTAAAATATTTTGATCAAAGAAAAAAACAGTTTTTCGTAAATAATTCGAAAAATAAAAAAGTTACAACTTTTTTTACGAGGAGAAAAATATGCGAAATTAAATTTTCATTTTGGATATATATTTCAAAAATTAAAATTCAATACTTACCTTCTTGCATCCGGCGCCTCAATTGGGTATTTCTAATTTCATAATGTTGTAGGCTACTACTTTAAAGTTGTGCAATTTTAAATGTTTTATTTTAAAATAGTGTATAATTTTGAAGTCCTTTTAGAAATCAATTTATTTACGTGTTGCATCAGACTAAAGTCAATTGTAATAAGATAAAAGATTATGAAGACAAAATTTTGTCGTTGGGACACATATTTATCGAGAGGAAAAATTGAGATCAATAATAAATTCGACTTTGTTTGAATTAAGGGTTCTTTTTTTGTACTGAAAAGAGAGCTTAGATTTTTCCTTCAAATACCTTCAGGTTAAAAAATGAAAAATTTATTATTTATTCGTAAAAATAAGTATTCAGTAAGCTTTGAGTGGATGCTATCTTTATCAGTGATTTATGACTCTTTTAATATCAATTAAATATCATCAATGACTTGGAAATATATTTGATAACCGGGAAATGACCACAAAGTTTTTGTTTTTAAAGGCAACCCTACATTATTTTAGTTTCAAATTAAGAATTTTACAATAATTTTTAATTGATAGACTTACTGATACAACAATTTAAAAATTACATCATTCAGATCAAAATAATTAAAATTCTAGAATTGTGAAAAGCATAATCAAACATTTGAACCTTTTTAACTTTTAAATGTTATTTACTTGAAATAATTCAAATTTTAAAGGACTTGAGTATGAAAAATTTCTAATATCACAATTCTCGGTAATCAAACATATTTTCAGTTCAAAGTAATTAACATTTTTTTATTAAAAGCTTTGACTTTGAAACATTCAATTTACTTTTCAATTTAAAATTATCAAATTTTAATCGCTTCGAATTAAATGGTATTTGAATAAAGAAGTTTTTAGTTTTAAATTATTCAATTTCCACGGCTTTCGATCAGAAATAATACAATTTCAATTCCTTTGAATTTTAATTAATCCAGTTTGAAAAAATTCTTTTCTGCATTTATTCAATTTTGAACATTTTGAAATTGTCCTATTAAGTACATTTATTGTATTATTATATAGTATTTTATAATCTAATATTGTAAATTTATTGTAAATGTGTATTATAATAATATTTAATGTGCACTATTAGTATGTGTAAACAAATTTTTTTTAGACTTCTAAACGCAAAAAAAACGCTTCTAATTGGCCGCTCTAGCTAAAAATCCAATCATACTTGAAAATCAATTAGAGCAGCAAGTCGTTCAAATTTTGGTGCAAAGAGAACAAAGTTACACGCGCGGACATCTTTTAAATTGCATTTTCGAGTTCCTGGAGTCAAATTATATCGGAATATGTCAAATAGATTTGAAAATTTAGGTAATTACAAACCTTCCTCTATAATCTAAAAACAGACCATTGACTGTCAAACGATTCCTTTCACTATCAAAGGATTTTCCATTCAAAATTGACTTGAGAGGAAACCCTTTCACAGTTGAAGGATTGTCGTTTCAAATGCTATCCTTTAACTGTGAAAGGATTTCCTTTGATCTTGAAGTGAAATCTATTGTCGGACCAAAGCAAGAATAATTTGTATGTTAGAAGAAAACTTATTACATGATATTATTATACCATTAAGCCGTTTCCCTTTCGGGGTAGGCATGAATTGCTCGGTTGGAAAATAGTAGTATGTGGATGGGTATATAGGTATAGGGTAGATAGGTATATAGGTGTAAGGTATTGATTTTAGATTGATCTAGAGTGCTCGCGTTATTTATTTAAACAACACGTTCATTCCGCAACACTGCTCCGACCCAGGTTGCTGATCAATCTCTCTAGCGATCACCCCACGTGGAAAGCCTCACAAAATTGTTATGTGTGGTTCCCCACTTGGGCCCATTAGTATCCAAGGTCTTTGTTTCAGGCGTCATTCACTCTACTCACATTCTTTTTATAAACTATCTGTCGCCAAACTTTTCTGTTCTGGCATTCTCGGCCTGCTTCCTCTACGTCCATGCATCTTGTTATGCAAGTTCTCCTGTTTTTATGGCTTCTTATGTTTCTTCGGATTAATGTCTCATTTACAGACTCTATCCATGCTTTTGGCGGTCTACCTCTGGGCCTTGTGCCATGTACTTCACCTTTATACACCTGTTTGGTCAGTCGTTCATTTTTCATTCTTTCAAGATGTCCGAACCACCTTAACTGATTTCTTTCCCATATATTTACTAGTGTCTCCCCCGTACCACATTCTTTGAGGATCGTCTCGTTTCGGACTTTGTCCATCAGTGTTTTCCCGCATATTATGCGCAGAGCTTTCATACCAATCACGTTAAGTTTACTCATGTCCTTTTCTTGACATGCCCATGTCTCGCTACCGTATAGTATAGGTGGTACAATTAAGGTTTTATATACAGTCCTTTTAGTTTCTTTTGATTTATTTTTATCTCTGAGAATGGACCCTGCTCTACCGATAGCCTTCTTACCCTCATTAATGCGCCTATCTAACTCCCCATCTATTTTTCCGTCGCTAGTGAATAGGCTACCTAAATATACGTATTTGTCAACTTGCTCTAATCTCTCATCATTTAGGACAATGTTGCATATTGTTTTCTGACCTTTTCCTTCAAATATCATTACCTTTGTTTTATTTACGTTAATTTTGAGGCCCATGTTCTTCATGCTTGTATTAAGTTTGTACAACATTCTTTGTAAGTCTTCGATTGACTCTGCCATAACAATCTTGTCATCCGCGAAAGCCAAACCACGTACCTTCACCGTTTTGAGATCTACACCTTCTTCGTCAAAGAGGGCCATTCTTAGACACTTGTCCATAAATATGATAAATAGCCATGAGGACATAACGCATCCTTGCCTAACACCCTGAAAAATATCGAACCATTCACTCAGTTTCCCATTAACCCTTACACTCGCTTTACTGCCTGCATATATTGTTTGTATTGATTGTAGGAGCCATCCATGGACTCCGTACTCTTTAAGGACTTCCCAAAGTTTACTTCTATTTACCTTGTCAAATGCTTTTTCTAGGTCAACAAATGCACAGAAAACTTTCTTTCCTACTCTTAACCTTTTTTCTGTGATTTGTCTTAAGCTGAATATCTGATCTGTGCATGATCTTCCTGGCATAAATCCACTTTGGACTTCCCATATCTTTTCTTCTGTAATTTCCATTACCCTACGAATAAGTATTTTTGAGTATACTTTACTTACGGTACTTAGTAAGCTAATACCTCTGTAATTATTGCAGTTGTTTTTATCTCCCTTTCTTTTGTATATTGGTACAATAATCGCTCGGCTCTACAAGAGCCGAACTTTAGTGAATGTAAATATAAAATCGATAATTATCTATTCTATAACAACAATCCGTTCTAGATTTCAGCGTTAAAAAATTTAAAGATACAACTTTGTGTACGGAAGAAATTTTTCATACATCAAAAGTGTAAAAAGCAATGATACCCATTTTCAACATCATTTCGCATGTTTTTTCACTCACTTTATTAGTTAATAAATAAATCGTTCAGTGAACAAATTTACTTGCGCACATTGGGTGCTGAACGATACTCACTCATGCGCAGGCGCAATTTCTCCGCTAGCCAAACAAATGAAATCCTTTAACAGTTAAAGGAATTCTTTTCAAAGTAAAAAGAAATCATTCATCAGTAAAACTATTTCCGTCTTGCATTTAACGGATAAGTCTTTGAACAGTCCAACTCCTTTCTTATAAAATTGTCAAATTTTAAAAATTTTAATCTGAAGTTTTTCAATTTTAAGAACTTCTAATTTTTAATTTTTTCATTTCAAACATTTTTATTTTCAAATTATTCAATTTTAAACGCTTTTATTTAGAAATGATAAAAGTTAAATTAATTTTCATCACATTGGAAATATTGTTCTTTTTGAAAATTTCACCTAATCTAAAACTGATTTGGAACGTTTTCAACTCAAAATCGTTCAATATATTTTTTTTTATTTCAGCCGCTTCCAATGCGTAATTATGAATTATTGCTTCAAAAAATTGAATAACTCTAAATATTAAAAAATTTATTTAATAATGGATTCTTAAATTTTTTATATTTTTAATGTTAGGAAATAAAAATCCAGATACGTGAAGGCACGCTTCGCGCGCGTGTATTTACTGCTGGTCATATATAAACTTTCTGTCTTTTTTATAGTTATGTGTATTTTACTTCCCCATTTCGGAAAAATGTTCATATAAAAAGAATTGAAGGAATATAGACAGTTATGTTTTTTTTCTGTCAATCTGGACGAACATCTCTGACGAAATTGCCCTCTTCCTTCCATCAAGTTGGCTGGGTAAGAAAGTTACATGTTCCAACAAAAGGCAATTTCGTACGCCCCTATTGAAAGGCTGACTGGGAGGGAAAAGTGACGCATTTATGAGATTTAAATCGTCTAAAGTCTAAACGGTCCATTTCCTAGTTAATGCATTATTCACCGTTTCGCGAGCCTTTGAATGTTTTACGCTCTTCCCCTATCTACTTTCTTTATCTTAACTTCCCTTGCTAATAAGCATCGTCTTTTCCATTCTATTTTTCTGTCGACTTACTTTCAAGCAGTTTCAAATACTACTGTAGCAACTGGGAACAAGCCTCATCCAAAAGTGGTTGAGGTTTTGTGGTTTCGCTTCCCCTTATATCCTTCGAACTTGCGGGTTTAGGCGTTTCTTTTTGCTCCACTCTTCTGCGCTGTACTTCAGACTTCTGGCTTTTTGTCGGATGTGAAATTGTTGGCAAGTATCCAATCTTTTCTCGCTAACAACGTATTAAGTGAAAAAGGATAAAATGGAAGAAGTGAAGATTGTTCTGTACTTATGGAATATAGAAGAGTACGGTTTTAATAAACCAATTTTCAATTATTTTATTCGGAATACAGGGTGGCCGCTGGACCGAGGAAAAACGATTCTGAATCTGGTTCAAAATCAAACAATTTATGCAGGATTTTACCTCCGCGCCCTACATCACGTAATTTTTGCTGACTAAATTTTTTGCCTGTATTTATTCAGGGATCATCCGAAAAAAACGTAAATAACTCAATTTCTTTCTAACCATTCAATTTAACATAAAATAGATACTATTCAAAATGTTGTTGACACAATCTTCAAATTATCACATGAGTCTTATCACAAATCTAATATTGATTTTATTGGAAATATTTTGTTTTTTAATAATTATCCAAAAAAATTGGTTCAAGTACACATTAAAAATAAATTAAAACCACTTAAAGAACCTAACACAGTACAGCTAAACTTGCTTCCAGTTCATAACATTGATTTTAAGTTTTTTATTTATGTACCTTTCCATGGAAGTTTATCGTTTGAGATAAAAAGAATTTTGAAAGATTTGAATTTCAAAACAATTTTTAGGGTTGATTCTAAATCTGACAGATTTATAAAATTAGGTAAAGATGCTTTATATACACAGTAAAAAGAAAACCTTAAAGTCCGCATATATATCGACGGAGTTCAAGGTGTGATCAAAAGAAGAACGCGAGCACGATAAGTCAGCAGAAGTCGGAAATCTTAAAGTCAGCTCGATTTGCGGAAAAAAGTCCCTCATGTTTTGTTCGTAAAGTCTGCAGATGTATAATGCGGAGATTCAGTAAACTCACGACGGACAGTGTCGATAGAGATGACTTTATGCCCGAAGTTGCGCACAAGTACCGTCATGCACACGGAACATTTGAACGAGTTCCGCCCGCATGAAATGAAATTCATCTCCGTTCTAACTAACTTTCTGGCACTTCATACTTACTCTGAAGAATGCTGATCAATTATGCGGTTTTACATTCGTTTTCGACCTTAAAGAACTATCCGCCAAGACGGACTCATTTTATGTTCACTTTAATATCATAAATTAAGTTACCCAATGAATTTAAGGCCATCCTGAAATTAAGTTCAATAAAATTTTAAGGTTTTCTTTTTACTGTGTATCTTTCATTTGACTAATGTAGTATATAAAATTGATTGTTTAGGATGTCAAATGTGTTATGTAGGTCAAACGGGTAGATTACTTTCTGCTAGGACTAAAGAACATCATGATAATTGTAGACCAGAGTCCAAAAAACCATAAAATGTTTGCTAAATTGCAGGTTCAAACTGGTCTTCAGTTTGACTGGAGAAATGTTCAAGTTTTACACCATGAACCTAATAAATTTAAAAGACTTGTACACTGTTAAAAAAATCTGTATGAGGTTTAATATACATGTGTGTGAAGCAAATATGCACTACCGCTACTGAAATTTAACATACATTGGTGTAGTGGATTTAATATACATGTGTATTAAATTTAATACACAGGTCGGTATAGCAGTTGCGTGAAAACTCAAAGTGCTTTCAAATCTTTACATTTGGTCAAATATTTGCAATTAAATTAATAATCTACAGTTCGTCGACTGAAATGTTATTTATAATGAAAGTGCAATGTACGGGTGGAACTTTCCCCTAAATTCGCTCTAAATGGTAAAAATTTAATTCGAATACAGTTCATTGTAGGTTAACTCTGTTATTTATTCGCTTAATTGAACTTTTCGACTTGAAATTCAATTTTATTTTTGGTTAACAGGAAGAAGGTATCATGTTTTATTATTTAGGATCGAAAATGATTGCTAAACTTATTTTGAATTAGTGTAAAACAGAATTGTATTATTTTTCTTGTAAGTGATTCACATGAAAGTATATGAAATTTAATATACACGTTCCTAATGGCGATTTCATATGCTTGATATATTAATTTTAATACACATGGCTATATTAAATTTAATATTATTTTTAACAGTGTAGTTGAAATGATTTTTATTAAGAGTGAAGGTGACAAATGCCTAAATATAGTAACTGATCTTCCACATTATAGTCCATTATACAATAACATTATTTTAGGTTCTTTAGTTTGTCTTCCAATGTTTGGCTCATATTTTTGTTATTATATTACCATAGTTGTCAAAATTAATAATTATTTTACAAGACATTTTTTTGACATGTTCATTACTGTATCTTTACTTTGAATTACTGTCACGGCACTGATGTGTCTATCTTTGTTACCTCATCTCTCTCTATTTCTCTTTCTCGATCATTCTCCATGTCAAACACAACTGTCTCCTTCACAAAGTTCAAATTATTATATTACAATTGAATATAATTCTTTTAATTAAATTCATTATATTCAATATGAAGTATTTCTTAATATACAACAATTTTTAACGCCATTTTAATGTAACACAAATTGAATTTTTTTACTTTCGTAACCTCACCTTTGAATATGTGAAATTTCATAATTTAAATTAATTTTAAATGAATTTCTTACGTTTACAATTCAAACTACGAATATTTACAGATTAATCGAGAAGTGTTAATGGAGACACTGGATTTTTAATGTTAAAAAAGCTCTTTTTATAAATATAATTTTGACC
Source organism: Andricus coriarius (assembly GCA_932066315.1). NCBI lineage: Eukaryota > Metazoa > Arthropoda > Insecta > Hymenoptera > Cynipidae > Andricus > Andricus coriarius. The sequence goes on along the minus strand of CAKNWT010093424.1, from coordinate 4,543 downwards.
AAAGTGAACTGTTCCTGATAAGGCGAGGGGATAGACTCTCGAAACGTTGAATTTACTCAAAATAAAGGATCTATAACATCATGAGATCTTAATTTGTCTGAAGTATGTCATTTTTCCACCAACAAGATTGTTATAGATAAAAGATAAGTTACTTTTTGAAAGCCCTACAAGATTATCACGTTTTGAGACCCCCTGAGTCAGAAAAGACGTAAACTGTAGTCTGCAGGCACGATAACTCTCGATATGATCAGATTGGATTGAGCTTTGACACCCTTTTTTGAGACCTAAAAGAAAAGGACAAGTTCGTTAGCCAGCTATTTTTGATAAAATTTCAAATAGTTAGAGCATTTTTAAAATTTTTGAGGCCACAAAAAAAATAAATTGACAAAAATTGTTCAGCCAAAAAGAGCTACATAATTGTTTTAAACCATTTTTTGATAAGACGCGTAGTTTTTGCTTTATTCGTGAAAAATGAGAGTAGAAATAAACAAGTTAAATTTTTGCACGAAAAGACACAAGGTACAATAAAATATTTAATAACAGAATTGTTTTTAAATTAGATCTGAAAATTTAATTTTAACCTTTTTTTCTCACGAGACTCGTGGTGAGAATGTGTTCGTTAAAGCCGAAGGAGCTTTAACAAAAGAGAATTCAAAATTACTTAATTTCAGTACGATGGTTTGACCTATAATTTTAAAAGTCCTATGTAAAAATGTGGGGGATGTACAATGATCGAGCGCGTAGCGCGAGGTAAATATTTCGATGTATACGCTGACTTTCATAAATCACAAGACATTTAAAAATTGGTTGGGGGAAAAAGTTTGACCGGGAAAACCCCGGGAGTTTAAAATTGCCTGATCACTAGACACCCTGATTTGACAATCATTTCCATACATTAAAAATAATTTGGCTAAAAACTAAGATTAATATGAAAAAGTATCAACAGAAAATAAGGCTTCACGAAGAAGTAATGTCAAAACTACTCTCTAAGAAAAAGTCTATTAACAGTAAAATTACGTTCCTTTCAGAATGCGTCCTTTGAAATTAAGACGATTTCTTTTGTCCATCAATAGAATCGTTTCACTGTTCAAAGACTTATCTGTTAAATGCAAAACGGAAGTAGTTTTACTGTAAAACGATTTCTTTTTACTTTGAAAAGAATTCCTTTAACTATTAAAGGATTTCGTTTGTTTGGCTAGCGGTGAAAGTGCGCCTGCGTTGAATGAATATCGTTTAGCACACGATTTATTAATTAATTGATAAAGTAAGTAAAAAAAGTGCGAAATGATTATGTATAGAATGAATTTCTTCAAAAAATTAGCAATCCCAGGTTGTGACGCGAAAACTTTGTAAGGTACGTGTATTGAAAGAACAATTTTTGATCTGCATAACCTCACTTTTCATTGCTTTTTACGCTTTTGACGTATGCAAAATTTGTACACCGCACACAAAGTTGTATCTTTGAATTTTTCAACAATGAAATCCAGAACGGATTGTTGTTATAGAATTGATGATTATCAATTTTTTATTTACATTCACCAAAGTTCGGCTTTTGTACATTATTTGCACGTAATATCATATAATAAGTTTTCTTTGAACGTACAAATTATTCTTTCTTTGGTCCGACAATAGATTTCACTTCAAGATCAAAGGAAATCCTTTCACAGTTGAAGGATAGCATTTGAAACGACATTCCTTTAACTGTGAAAGGATTTCCTCTCATGCCAATTTTAAATGGAAAATCCTTTAATAGTGAAAGGAATCGTTTGACAGTTAATAGTCTGTTTTTAGAGTGAACGAGAAAACTATTTTTGATATAGAAGAGAATGAAATGAAACGTAACGAAACTTAAATTAAATTGTAGAAATAATTTTTAAAAACGTAAACTTTAAAAAAGTCAACTTGTATAACAGACTTGCGTTTGAAATAGAAAGCCTTGCATCCTCAAAATTTCAGAATGCTACATTTAAATATTGAGCGTTAGAATTTTACTGCGGATTTATATTTTTCAACCCAGAATCTTTGAACTGTTTAGTTCATACCAATTACAAAATTAAAATTTTGCAGTTTACTCGAACTTGCAAATTATTTTGCATTTGAATAAAAAGTTTTTTAAGCTTTAACATATAAAGTTAAAAATTCAAAAGAGTTTCACGCTGAGTACTTTTATTTGCAGTTCAAGTTTTATTACTTCAAATGAAAACATCTTTAGGTTTAAGAGTTAGAATTTTTTAATTTCAATGGCTGTTAAATATTTTTAAGAATCGGGAAATGACCGGGAATTTTTTTCCTTTGATTAAAATGGTTGCCCTGGTGTACAACCCTTTTTAATTTGACCAATTATGCAGATTACGAGAGATTTCCAGATTAATTGGGTTACAAGTGTTATGTATTCACCTACGACATTCTTGAACATTAAACTAATCAAGAATACCACGATCAAAATTGGATAGAAAGCTCCTAAATGTTTTAATTCAAATTTGAAAAATAAAATAAAAAATCAAGAGAGAAAAAGACAGCAACCTCCAGATCTCCTTACTTCTTTTTCCTTCTGCCTTTTTTGTTTAATCACAATAAAAGAAAATTTATATAAAAATCTACCAACGTTTCAGAATTCATTCAACACCCTATTCAAGGCAATCCAAATAAATTTGGCAACAAGTCAAAAACATTTGATCTGAAACCCATTAGATCTGGCTGAAATCTATATTATTCTTGGTCGTAAAATAAGATCTATCTTGAAATAATTTTTTTCTGTCTAAATTTCGTTCCTTTTTTATATAATATGCCCACTCCTCGCACGTTTTCATTCAGTCCCTTTTTTTCTCTTCGTAATCTTCCACCCCCCGAAAGTGGTAAAAGAAATCGTGGTTGTTCCTTTACGACGAGTACGAGGACTATAAAAGTAGGCAGTCAAAAGTAACAAGTCCAAAGAGTAAGAAGGGAGTTCACCATTTTTATTATCTTTTCTCTTTACGCTGCTGTCTTTGCAGAATCTTCCTTTCGATCTCAGGATTTAAACATTAAGGTTACTCTTAAAGGTACCATTCACTTTATATACACTTTAATCTATTATTTTAAGTACCCGGCGATAAAGAATTCTGCAGTTCAACGCGTACTGTAAAGCATGATTTCAAAAAAACTGCTTTGCATTATATCTAAACGCAGGTTTAACGATCGAAAATATTTTCTGGAATAAGATGCATGCATTATTTAATTTAGAAATTATTATTCTGAATAGCCTTCTATGTATGTAATCTTGTTCGTTTTTTTTGTTTCAGGTGAGTTTTTTTTTCTTCCGTCATTCCAAATTGATTCATTATCGAGGTCCTACGTAAGTACTTGAATATGTTTCCTGATTTCTCAGTGAGAAATATTTTGTTCCATCTAACTTGTGTGTGCGAGATACTTTTTTTCCCGTACACTTTTGCACTCTGTGATGGAAGTAACTTAGGGGTTATTCAAAAAGTACGTTACAAATACGAATACCCCCTACCACTTTTTAGTTGAATTTTGTCTTATGTTTCTTTTGATAAACGCCTACAAAAAACAGAAAACATACAAACTTAATATTAAACAGATTTCACAGCCCAACTTGGTAAATAGGCTGATTTTTCACGAATATAGGGGAACACATTTTTTTAAGTAAAATTAATGTATAGGTGTCATATTGAATTTAATTTTCAACCAGGAAAGATGGATTTTCAAGCAAGAACTTTTCTCTATACAAAAAATGACTTCTCAATCCAAAATGACGAATTTTTTATATAAAAAAAAGATTTTTTAACAAAGCAGTTGAATTTTAGACAAAAAAAGATGACATTTTGACAAAGTAGTAGAATTTTCAATAAATAATTAAATTTCTAACAAAATAGTTGAATTTTCAACCACATAGTTGAATTTTCAATCTACAAATATGAATTTTCAACCATATGGTCGAATTTTCAATTATAAAAGACTAAACTTCAACCAAGCATAGTCGCAGTTTCAAGAAAATAATTTAATCTTCAACAAAATAGTTGAATTTTCAACTAAAATTATATGTCTTCAATAACAAAAAAATTAATTTTTAACAATGAAGTTTAACTTTCAAGCAAGTAATTGAATTTGCAACCAGAAAAGATTAATTCTCAATAAAAAAATATAATAATTGAGATTTGAACGAAAAAAGATTTTAATTTGATATAAAAAAGATTGAATTTCAGAATAAAGGTGGTAGCTCTCATAGAAAAAGGTACTATTTGATATTTCAACCATAAAGATTTTAGTTTTAAATAAAAAAAACACTTGAATTCTACCAAAAAAGATCAGTTTTCAACAAAATAGTTGCATCCTTAACGAAAACAGATGACTTTAACAAGATAGTTACATTTTTAAGAAAATAATAGAATTTTCAAACTAAGGAGACATTTAAAAAAAGTTGAATTTTTGAGCCAAAAAGACGAATTTTCTCCAAAACAGTTGAATTTTCGACAATCAAGTCAATTTTCAACCGTATACAGGGTGTTTTTTTTAACTTGAGACAACGAAATATATCAAAAAA
>CAKNWT010093413.1:0-12834 GCA_932066315.1 Andricus coriarius | reverse complement strand
TGTTGACTAGCGTTAGTTTAATTTAGTTTTTCAGTGGAATGACGGTTTTCGTTATACTAGTCATTATTAAAATGTTTATTGAAAAACGAGCTTTTGCTTGACGACGTTGATCCTCATCAGGAATACATTGTTTGGAAAATACATTGTTACGAGCAGTTGAAACATTTGGTTTTTGTTATAAAAAGTTATTGGAGTTTCAGTTTGAAAAAAGATCCAAAATGTAAAATTGAGAAGATGTTAAACTTAACATTTTTGTTATGTATAGTGGTTTGTGTAATTAAGTACGTTTCATATAATGTAACAACACACCATACTGGACATGCAGTGCATTTTTGTGTTAAATAATGATTATTAGATCAAAAACCGTAATTCCACCGACAAACTAAATTAGAATAAAATGTTCGCTATGAAAGTTGAAGTAGACCCAAAAAGGAGTATCTCTTATCTCTAGAAATTCCTTCATAAAATTGCTTCCTAAAAAGAAAACCAGCTTTCTATTCTGGGTCTGAATTTTTCGTATTTCTTTAATCGACATTTTCTCGAAATTAATAACTTTCATAAAAAAATGTTCTCTTAGAAAAAAATTCGCCTCTGAGATTAGTCCAACTTTTTTCAGAAGCTTTATGATGTGCAATCAATATTTCGACCCTCGGGCACTGGCGCGTACTAGGCGAAGTAGATCGCCGGCAGGCGGTATGTAGTGCCGCCCACGCGGAATCGACAACTTTTTCCATAATAGGAATGTTTATTTGTAGTTTTGCACAAAATTAACATACCACCTAATTTAGCATTAGAAAATTATCATGATTTTTTATCGGAACGCGGCATGGAATGTCACCCGCCAGTGCCGGAGGGTTAAACAAAATAAGCACAATTTTATTTTTCCACGTAATTGTAAATTTTTTATGTTACCAATTGATTGAATGAAAGAATGATAGAGGACATTTTTCTTCGTAAATCGGTTTTCTAGCCGACCATATATTTGAACTTTCGAAAAACCCCAAATTACAACAGGTCTATTGCATTAATTTGGAATAAACAAAAATTAAAACGCGAATATTTCTAAACATCCCTATTTCTCGGCGTGGAGGGGCACCCCACTTTTTCATAATCAGCACAGCATTTCACATAGTATGCAGTAAGAAAATCCGACGGACATAGAACGGCACACAGGATTCCACCCAACGCCTCCAGTATTTCTGCATATCTTAAGCCAGTAGCCAGCATTAGCTAGGCTTAGGCAACACACGTTTGGGCTCCACTTCATGGAACCTGTTTCCTTTTTGGAGCTCTCCTACCTTCTATAAATTAACCTTAACTCTCCAAGATTTTTTATTTGTCTTCAAACTACTTATTAATCTTAATAAAGATGTTTTCTGTCAAGAAATATGCAGTTCAAAATCTTTTAGGTTGAAGATGGTCGAGGCTCATATGCTGGGCTTAGTTTACAGTATAATACGTATACGGAAGCGTACTGGCAAATATTACAAAACTGTTGAAATCTCTAGTTTTAAAGAGATTGTTAAGTTTTTATTTTATTTTAGGTTAAAATATCAACATGATGTAGATTTCTTTAAAAAAATTTTAATTTGCGAATGTAGCTTCATTAAAGTGATATCTAATTGTCTGTGCAATTAGAAAGAAGTTGACTATTCCAAGGTTTGATAATTTACCTTAGCTGCTAAAGATGGTTTTTTCGATTTTTTTAAACTGAGAAAACATAGAATGGCGCAATACAGTGATTCTGTAAAACTTTTAGAATTTGTCGCCATTTTCTTTATGAAGTAGAGCCTTGGAAGTATGAAAGAACAGAAAGGTCCGATGGTCTCGACAATTTCACATGCATTCAGTTCATTGACGTGAAGTTGGAGCGTCTTCAATTGGTTTGAGTTTGTTTGTTTTACGTACGGATAACTCTTTGTGTACTTTTTATAATTTTTCAATATATTTTTCAATGTTTAAAACAAAATTAGTAAGTTCTTTAAAAAAATGGTTGTATTTTCGATTTTTCAATATCATTTGCGATGTTTAAAAGGAAAACTTTGAGGTCTATCAGAAAAGAGTTACAGGCGATTTTGTAGGTTTTCCTGAAAGCAACAATTTAGTCTTTATACATGTTTGCGTATGCCGCATAGTTTATTTGGAAAATAGAATTTTTTATTTTTCAAAGCATAATCACGATTATAACAAAAACTATGCGTCTTATCAAACAACGGCCTCAAGAAAAATTTTTATATCTTTTTGTAAAAATAATTTTCTTTTCAACATTTCTTTCATATCTCGTATCTTGAATTTTGAATTTTTGAAATAGCATGTATGATGGATAAAAGCAGAACTGTTGGTCAAAAATAGCTAGGTATGGAACTCGTCCTTTCTTTTTAGGTCTTAAAAAAGTGTGGCAAAATTCAATCGAATGTGATCAGTCTCTCGAAAGTTAACGTGTCTACAGGATTCAGACTATACACAGACATCCTTGTAAATATCGTTTTTTCTAACAGTGGGAGTCTCAAAACGTGGAGATTTTATGAAAATCGACGAAATCAAATTTTACATAAAACTAATACCTTCTCATTAGGTTGAGAAATTTAATAACTCAAATCGAGGCACAGGCTTTAAATCTTTCATAATAATATTTACTTGAATTCAAGGGTGGAAAATATGACGCTTTCGTCGAAATACGCGTTTCTGAAGCTGTGAAGCTTGTGTCTAAGACATACCATTTCGGGTGGCAGCCAGAGTTAAGGCCGTGATTTGACCCGGTTTTTTGCTGGGATGCACGCTTAAAGGAAGGTTTTTGAATGTGTGAAGTTGCTTTATCTGGACTTTTGTGTTTTTTGTCATTCCTAGTGGGTGGTGCCTAAAAATATCGATTCTTCAATATGGCTTCAATGCGCTTGTGCACTCGTGTTCGTCTTCTGGTCAATGTAACACTGACATTATATATCTATATCGGGCCCCGACAGTATCAGCTCTTTACAACAAGGAATAAATTTATATACCTGAGAGAGCCAGGATTGATCGTTTTCTCCTTCACAACTATGACGGACACAAAAATGATGAAACTATCAACCTTTTATAAAAGCGAATACTGCTGAAACTAAGAAGGAAATTAAGACGGTTAAACAAACTATCTGTAACCTGGAAACTGATTTAGATTCTCTTGTGAAAGAGTCACAGTTGCTAAAAGCCAAAGGTGATAGGCTGCAAAAGTGTAATTCGGGTCTGACTGCGGAGGAATGAAATGAGGAATGAAAGGTCCTCCCTTTAGAGAAGTGCTTGTACTAATAACCTAATTGTGCACGAACTTCCTGAAAATCCTGAAAATAACGAATACCTGCCAACCTGTCTTGTCCGCACTTTCTCAGAGGTGGATATATCGATCTTGGCTAAGAACATTATAGATGTCACTCGGTTTGGGAAAGGGCAGGGTGTTCGCCCTGTTTTGTTTAATTTATATTCCCGTTTTCATAAGGAGATAATTATGGAAAAATGAGAACAGCTCACAGAGAAAAATATCGGCATCAGTCACGTTTCATCGATACGAGAGAGACTAGAGAGAAAGAAGCTGTGGATGGCCAAGGGAAAGCTTTAGCAGTATGGATTAGGGATTATTGATTAACGAAAGAAACTGGTGGGGATCAAATTTGGAAAATATTTATTTCCTTGACATGTCTCCAATCTTCCACCTCCTCTGACACCTACCAAGTCCTGACTTTCTAATAAGATCTGAAATTTAAATTTAAATTTGTGGCCTTGAGTGTGCAACGGAGACTGATTTCCGAAGATCGTATTTCCAGAAAATGTGCCACTTCTGGTTTTGGACAATTGACTCTATCTCCCTTGGAGTGTTCGGCAGTGTTGGGTCGCGGCCAACACCGTAAGAGCGATAAAGATGGCAATAAAGCACACTTAGTGCCGCATTATGTCTGTAGATATACGTCGATCCCGCGTGGGTGGGATACCCAGATAGTATGTGTTCTAGGTACTCAGCGTGTGCATGACACGCTCTGCACTTATCACTAGGAACTTCTTGACATAACATTCGGTCATGGTATACTAAGGCGGAAATGACACCGTCCTGGCATATGAAATTGAAACCCTCTGTACGTGAATTAAGCCCTGATGTGAGGAAAGCAAAAGTTTGCACTTTCTTGTCGAGTAGCTGTTAGCGGCATTTTTCTACTTCTGCTTTCTGTACCTCGACTTTTAGAAATGAGGCATCAAGATGGAGTAATGCACTTTCCTCACTTCTGATGTTAGGATTCACGCTCCTATGCCAATCATCTCATGTTTCCTGGCCATTTTTAGGAGAGGATCTCTGCCATTTGCAACGATGTAAGCTCTACTTAGAACAATTCGGTTATGAAGACACATGAGATTCAGAAATCTGCTTCCGTCTTGACGGCGTGAGATGTATAATCGCTGAAAAGACGAATTAATATGCAAGCTTTTATACATATGCATGATCTTACGTGTGGTGATATCATGGGCTGTAAGCTCGTTCTTCGTCCATTGATCCACCCAAACGAGTAGAGTAGAATGGGGACGGCAAGCATGTTAGTCGCAGATACCTTGTTCAACGCCAACAGATCGGAAGACAAAATCTGTCGAAGAAGATGCTTGTATCTGCTTTGGAGAGACTCCTTTACCGAATGCGACTCTGAGGCACGCCAAGCTCAGGGTTCTTGGGAACGCCAATAATCTTTCCTCTCTTCAGATAAGTTTTGGCACACGTGTCCGATCCAAATTCCATTCCAGTCTCACTTCTTGAGGATATTTAGAGCAGGTTGAAGTTTGCTTTTACCAGAGGCATAGATCTTGAGGTCATCCATATAAAATACATGAGTTACCTTATGTTCGCGATGGTTAGTGTCGCCACAGAGGTATTCAGAAGAATTTCGTAGTGCGAGAGATAGAGACAGAAGTGTGTTGCAAAAAAGCAAAGGGCTCATGGTATCGCCCTGAAAGATTCCCCTCTGGAAGGTGACGTTGTTCGTTGTCACACGATAATTTCCAGATGAGATAGTAAATCTAGTTTTTCAAAGGGCATCAATCTCTCTATGCATCTCACTATGTGTGGTCGCACCTTTAGGCTTTCGAAAAGACAGATGATAAGTCTATGAGAGGTTGAATCGAAAGCTTTCCGGTAGTCAATCCAGGCCATTGATAGGACGCGCTGATGGGCTGCTATATACATGCTTTTTTCTTCTAGGATTCACCAAACAGGAGATATTTTTAAAAAGACGGATTTTAGGCGCCATTTTTCAAAATGGCGGCTAAGCTTTAGTAAAGGGTCTTAGCAGACTTATTATGTCTTTGAGAATGTCGAAAAGTACTGCATAACCAATTTTTATCTTTTCGGTAATTTTTCCAGGTAAAAGTACCAATTGCCTGGACTATATGCTATACATGCGTCGAATAACAAAAATTCCCTGCATGTTTTACTTGTACTTTTTAGTTCAAAAATAGACCTCACAAAAGTCATGAAGCTCCTTTTTTAACCTCAATTTTATATTCGGTCGTTTTCAAATTCTCTAAGCAACATTTCTCTAAAGAGGATGTGTGGTATAGAGCGTCAACTTTTTATGAATTTAAATTAATTAATTACACTTTTTGCAGGATTGGAAAAGTGTTCCTAGATTCTGCTGAGCATTTTTTCATTTTTTCGTTCTTATCTCTTGCGAATATCGGACTCTTGATTGTCGATCACGTTCATTTCCAGTATAATGGATTCCTTTTGGGCATTCTACTCTATTCACTTGCAAGAGTATCCAAATTTACGAAAAAGGTAACTTACACTATATTTTTTAACCTAAAATCTTTGTTTACTTCCTAGCATTAAATGAAGGGTCCTGAGGCATGAGGGTGTAAGTGCCAAATTTCGGAAATGCTTTTTCTTAGCTTAAACGGATGTTTTTGCCCTAACTCATGCCTCTGTAGAAGATAATGATCCAGTTCGACTTAGAAGTGGGTCAAGATCCAGGTTTTATGTTTTTTTCAATAAAGTAATTACATCCTTTTGCTTATTCTTTTTACAATACAACAGGGCAAGGGTTTTTTGCAGATGGTTGCTTTTTTGTAAGATCTCCTTTCGTGATTCGAAAGATCTAAGTAATAACTTGAATAGAATTTCTTTTTTTTTTAATTAAAAAATGAAAAATGTATGCAACTCTTTCTGAGTAAAAATTAGCGCTTTTTGGAGCGCGCCATACCTTTGACAAGAGCTTTTATGGGAAGTTGTAAAATTTGAATTTTTGTACTAATGCACTTATGCCACGGAACTCTGTGAATATCAAAATTCCTATAAGTTTAAACAAAGCTTTAAACTAAAGAACCAATAACAAATACATTTGGACAAGTAAATGCTTCGAGGAGACCGTTTTCTGTAATAGTGTTATGTAACTCACATTTCATTAAAAGAATGTTATGCAAGTGTAACATTCTGTAATAGATCGCAAGAGCAGCAAAGACTTAGCGTACCATTAGTGAAGCTCTGTTTAGAAATCGACATAGAATCCAGTCTACATTAACTTTGGAAATCCAAGAAGGTTACAGTCCTGAAACAGTCAAGTAGATCACAACAGCATTTCTTGAGAGGGTGGCACTACCTTTTCTGTTTCTCGACAAAAAATTCCCCGGAAACCGCTTCCGCATTTCTTTAGGGTCAATGCCAATAGGCACACTACGCCATGCTTTAGCGTCCTCTTTTGACTGGCTTGGCTCTTCACGCGGCTTCCTCCGCAAAGCTACTTCTCTGACCACTGAGTATCTCATACTCCCCGGAAGATGGTCAGTCAGGAGCTTGTCTCTTCGCGTGGCGCTAAGTTAGCATTCCGGTTTGCTGACTCTCTAGTGGCTCCTCATCCTATAAGGACTACTGCAACTCGCCTACTGCCAGCGAGCGCTTTTCTTCATGAACACCTTGTCCTCTTTCACCTCATCTGTCCTAGTTATTGGGTCTTCGTCCTTGATCTCCACCTCGTTTCTGGGGAAGAGATGGTGGACAACCCCGCTCTCACCAATAGCTTCCTTAAATTATTAAAAAAATTATTCCGTGAACTGAAGTCAGTGGAGCGATCTTTTAGATTCAATGGACAATTCTGTAAATAAAAGTTTCGAATGGATCTTACTCAGGGATTGTGTAGTGTAATTTTAATTCTGTTGGCTAGGGATAATCCTCGTGAACTGTATATTTAGCATTTTTAGACTTCAAATTTACATTTCCAACTCATTGGTTGTGAAAGCACTCAAAGTGTCTCTTCGAAGTTTTTATAGAGATAAATTGCTCTACTTCTATACATATATCGAAAATCCTAAAGGATTTTCTTTATCTTCATGGTAGATAAGACTTTCTGGCCCGGGGAGTGTAGGGGGTCCACCCAGTTTTGAGAATCGAGTTTATAATTGGAATGAATTCAAATCAATTCACTATGAAGCCTCCCTGAATGGTTTCAATTGAAAGTCGTCATTTCAAAATTTGCAATACATTATAATTAGGGAGTTTTGTTTGGGTACCCATCTGGGCTAGCTACGTTTTTTTTGGCTACCTGCTTTCTACCCTGGATGTTATTGCCGAGTGTGTCAAGGTGGTGTGCTAAACAATAGCATCAGCGCACCGTCCATTCTGCGTTTACGCGCAGATTGATCAGCACCATCTGCGCAACATCTATTTCGTCCCTAATTGCCAGAACCATATCTTTCTCCTACTGATAAACCTCTGTTTTGTTCATAATGGCCTCCAGGTCTTTGTTAAACTTAATCATATTTTCAATCTTCCCTTTGTTAAATCACACATCGGCCTTGTGGCTATCATCCGGCACCTCAGTAACCTCTATCTTTCCACCAAACATCTTTTCACACAAATATGGGTTTAAAGGGCCCGCACAAAAGCAATGCAAAAAATCATTCCGTCAAATTGGCTGAAACTTTTAGAAAGTGATGTTCTCAGCGTGCTGTACACAAGTCTCCATGGAAGGTGCGAACGACAAGACCATAGTATATTTATGATTTTGGAGTCACTGAATCCGAATCCGGGATCCGTTTGACCCCATCAGGTCAATGTCTAGGTCAGTCCAAGGTCAAATCTACAAAATCAGCTTTCTACTCTGCAAAACCTATCTGTTTATACGTTTCTGGGGTCGCTGAATCCAAATTCGGTGTCAGTTCACACCCACCAGGTCACAATGAAGGTCAATCCAAGGTCAAATTTACAGAATTAGTTTTCTACGGAGTGAGCCAATGTATGGATACCTTCTTGAGGTCACAAAATCCTCTGTTCGTTTCATTTGATTAGGTTGAGGTTGAGGTGTGGGCGGATGTTCTTGGCATGTGTGAATATATAAATGCAGATATATATTGTGTGTGTGTATCTGCGTCTATGCGCGCGCGTATGTGTGCGTTTGACTGTGTGTGGCTGTGTGTATGGCAATCCTGGGGCCTATGCGGTTGCTTCTCCCATATTGCGTGAGAATTCAAAAGTAGACTGAGGGTGGTCGGTAAACTAATAACTGCCTTTATATCTAAAACTACTACCCCAAAAACGTATAAGTAGATAGGTTTTGCAGAGTATAAAGCTGATTTTGTAGATTTGACCTTGGACTGACCTTGACATTAACCTGATGGGGTCAAACGGGTCCTGGATTCGGATTCAGCGACCCCAGAGACATATAGATACTATGGTCTTGTCGTTTGGACCTTCCGCACTACTTTTTTTTCGTAGGGCAGTGTGGGCTGTGTAATCGCAGATTCCTCGAAAATCGGGGACTTCTAAGACCCATAACTCAAAAAATAATAATAGGATCGACTTGGGTGCATGGAAACTTTTGTTCAGCATGCCGAGAACATCACTTTCTGAAAGTTTCAGCCAATTTGACTGACTAATTTTTTCCATTGCTAGGAGCTAGGGAACTATTAGGTTCGGTAAGGTAGGGTTCAGATAACGTTATGGGATTTAATTTTAAATTGAATTCTGCAATCAAGTTCAACACATGTTTATACTCGTACGTTTATACTTTATTTAAATTATTTCAATGTGTATTGGAAACCTGTCCATAGACAAGTGTAACCTCCACCTTGTGATTGTTCTATGCTTATTTTTCCTTAATTTTGAATGATATTATATGCCACTTTTGTTGTGCTCCTTTGAATCCAGATAGTCCTTTACCTCTGGTGGACCCTAATATTCTACGAATTCAAAATGTCTTAATTAATAAATGTTAAAAGTCATTTTAAAATTAATAAAAATTGTCTAGCAGATTCGCATATGAAAATACATTAAAATGTAATTTAGAGCCAACGAGATTGCTGTAAGGAAATGCATAAAATCAAGATTGAGGAACAAAAAAAAATATTATTGTTTTTTTTTTTCAACTTTTTCTTGGGTGATCCTGGTTTTTCATCCTCAGCCACGGCCTAAGTATGGTGCAGTTCGAAGTTGACAGTAGTCGCTTCTGCAAGATTTTTTAGAGTCACCATCTGTCATTCCATAGGGTTTTCCTGTCGCCTACTTCCTGCTGGTCTAAGAAGTTTTTCATAATGCAATAGGTGTTTAGTAAAAATGCTTTTTGGGCTGCTGCTAGTATCCTATAGATATTTGAGATGTTCAGTGCATCTTGCGTGCACATTTCAGATAATCTCCATTTGTCAGTCTTCTGAAATAAGTGGATTATTCCTGGTGTTATATTATGGTTATATTATATATCAGGGATGGCCACGGACGAGCTCTACGAGCTAAAATGTGTCAACTCGTCAACCCCAATTCTTACTGCCTTTGCATGGTTGGAGCTCGAGGAGGTAGGAGGATGGGTGGGAGCAGGGCCGCTCTCAGCTGCTCGGCGACCGAAGCCGAGCAGATACGAGAGCGTCCGATCCGATCAAGCCCGGCCTGCATGGCGAAACACTACATATGACGTCGTTCCGCGCAAGACCGAGAGGATGGGAGGATGATTTCAGCTCGGAGAAGCGCTCGAAGAAAGGGAACAAAAGTGGAGAAAAGGCGAGGCCGGGGAAGCACTGCAAGTGGTCCGTGGCCATTCCTGTTATATATTTATGGTTATATAGTTATATAAGTGGGACGATGGTCGTGGGGGCTAAGGCGTAGGCTTTGGACCCACTCCGTCGGCTTGCGGGTTCGATTCCCTCCTCGCACTCTGGAAGAGATTCGGCGGTCCATGCGGTGAACTAGCCTAGCAAAGGGAGTTGTTCATCTCCGGAGAGTCGTGGACCGGTACCTTTAGAGAAAAAGGATCTTTAAGTACTTGAAGCTGTTTCTCTCGGTGGTTCGGAACCCATCTTAAACTGTAGGTCCCCCTCCCACCACCAAGTAAGTGTGTGGGGTGTGTGTAAAGGAATCGGGAAGAGATACAAGAAAAATGTAAACCCTTATGGGACACATTAGAAGCTTCTATTCCATATAGTTACATTATGTTATACCTAAGCGATAAGATCTCTTAATGCAATTTTCTGTATATGATGATACTTTGCAGCAAACTTCTTTCTAAATTTGTATACCTTTTCGCTTTTAGTTTCAAACTTCGCGTATTTGTAATAGAGATGCATCAATTCCTCTTCCATCGTGGTATCCCAGTTGCAGCTCTCCCGCGGAATTTCTGTTAAGGTGGTTGGCTGCAAATTGCTAATGGTAGCCAAAACATCCTCAACAGACACAGTTGATATTCCGCTGTTTATTTTTTGTCGTAGATGTTCTTGCTGTCCAGATTTTTTCTTTGTAAGCTCCGGAAGCCTAAGATCATGGTTCGAGCTTTCACCTCCGGATACTTTATTAGATCTGCCATTTAATTGTAAAATATTATGAGGAACATTCTTAACGGACCAGATAAAGTGATCACAGAACAACAATCTTTTTCCTCTGGTTCGCGATGGACTGAGCCTGATGCTGGCAAGCCGGAATCTTGTTGAGTCGGCTGAGAAATGAAGCTTTCGTACCTCTAAGGCAGTAGATTATGAGAACTACAAGATGGAATTTGTAGCTTTAGTGCAGCCTGCTAAGCTCGAAAAGAAGTGCTTCATATTTAGCCCGTTTCTCTTCTTCAGATATTGGAGAACAATACCAGGCTTTCTAGCTCTGATACGTTGAGTGGTGAAGAATGAGAGATTCCAGTAGGTCTTACACTGGTCATTCTCCACAACTGGCTCCAGTTCCCGCTGGGCGTATGGCAAGAGGGACGTTACATCAACAACATAGAAGTGCCGAAGATGGTAATAACAAACTTTCAGAGGTACATTGTGTCTCTCTATGTAGCCGTAGCGTTAATACTTCGAGCATCCACTGAGAACATGTCCAAGTGTTTCTGGCTCTTGCTTGCACGCTCGGCAGTTGGTATCGCCTACAGGTACATTCATTATGCGCTTACGGTGAACTAAGGTGCCTATAACGCCGTCTATACAGGCAAAAAGAAATCCCTTAGTCTATGATCTCAATGCAGCAGACTTGAGAAACATGTTGGCAGAACCCGTCGATAGCTCTTGTCTACGTATAATGCCGTAGGATTTCCCGTGAAGGTGCTTCTCAGCATTTTCTCTTAGTAGAAGCGAATGTTTTGCTTCCTGCACGCGACTATTGAGCACCAAAGGTGTTAGTGATGCTAGGCCATGTGTAGTGTCGCTGGAATCAAATGGCAGCCCAAGCCTTTCTGCGGCCCTATCTGCGGCACGTTATAGAAAAGCCGCAGCACTGGCGACTTCATGCTGATGTGCGAGTCGCATAAGAGAATCTGTGCTATTTAGAACTGAGCAGGCTGTAGCTAGAACCGTTCTTCGATGGAAACACTCCAAGCTCAGCATACCTCTAACCCCTTTATATCGAGGCAGGTATATTCGAGGTACGGAAGATCTAGGATGTTGACTTGGATGAATTGCCATAATCTTGTGTGTACTTTAGGCAAGATGTTGCAACTCATCGACGTTCTATTTTAGTGCACCAAAAGTATAGAGCAGTGTAGGAATGGCCAGCAGATTAGTTGTCTGTATCGTATTCTTCCCAGATAATTCGAAAGCACAAATTTTTGTGATGATTCGGTGATAACTGTTTTTAAGAACCACTTTTACCACACGCACATCTTGGGTTTCCACTTGCACTCAAGGAGCTTGATAACTAGCTCATAGTTTGTGTTATCGAATGCTTTACGGTATTCAATCCAAGACATGGACAGATTGCGTTGGTACCTGATCAAGTACTGAGTAATATACCTGTGTATTAGCAGGTTATTCCTGCAAACTTACAGCCCTCTGTTGCATCCACGATGTTCTACTATTGCAAACCATACCGGCTCGATAGATGTTGATATCCTCTCTTTGATGATGCCAATGAATAGCTTGTAGCCGGTGTTTAAAAAAGTATGGGCCTGTAGTTCTTTGGACTTAGCAAATCTCCGGTCTTAGGGATCACTACCGTGCGTCCTTCTACTAACTACTGCGGGATGGGTTGTTCTCCGTTTTAGAACGTTGTAAATGTACGAGCTGGATGTTCGTGCGTAGACGTGAAGTTCTTCCACTAAAAGTTGTTGATTTTATGTGGCCCTGGTGATGAAAAGTTTTTAGTTCTAGCTATAATTTTTCTCACTTCTTCAGCAGTAATTGGTGGACACTCCTCCTCTGGAGTTGCAACCTTTGCCTTTAGCAAAAGTTACGGAAGATTGATGTATCATTTATGTCTTCATTTAGCTGATAAGTATCTCCATATACTTGCTCCTAGAGAACTTGAATCTCTTCTCGACTAGTAGGGTTTTCAATGGCATAAGACGTTTTATTGAATAGACGGGAGTGATGAGTAGAAAAGGTTTTCCTGAATCAGCAGTTTACAGTTGTTCAGTGTGT
>CAKNWT010093406.1:0-10852 GCA_932066315.1 Andricus coriarius | reverse complement strand
TAAAAAATGAAAAAATAATGTGTCTATCATTGCAGTCTGCTAACGGGGGCTTCAAGCAGGTTGCCAATATGCAGGGGCCCGACTTCAATTACAGCCACTTTGTTTTTTTATTTTTTAACGCTGAAAAATCAACTTGTTGCAATTACGGCATGATCATTTAACGTAAATCTTAACGTATTATTATAGTTTCAACAGTTTACATATTTGTTTTACTTCTTTCAATAATTATAATCCCATATTACTTCAACATTACTTTACCATTACTTTACCATTACGCTATAGCGTAATGATTGCGTTCGGCCGGTCCGCCAGGGTAAACTGGATAGTTTTTTAAGAGAATGGACCATGTCGATTTTTAATCTGATTAATATTAATAAAATCTTTATTTGAAAGAATTTTGATTATTAGTATATTGTGTACCTTAGGAGGGCAAACAGTTTTTTTTATTTGAGCGTGAGTTTGTCTCCTTGGCTCACACTATATACTTTATATAACAAAGGTATTATTTACAAGTTTATCACGTCTGTCATTTGAGGTTAGGTTGTCACGACCGTCATCTCACACGCGCGACAGCGAATGCGCATGTGCATAGTACGATTATGAACCCATAATATTATGGGTTCATAATCGTACTCCTAGGAATATTGGGAATAGTTGAACTGCGATACGCCCTCTGGTGGCAAAAAGCAGAACTAGAAATAGTAGGTATGATATTAAAGATGTATTTTAATATGTGCATACAAGTATTTTTAGTGTTTTTCCTGGAGTTTAAAGTATTTATTGCATATACTAAAAATAAGTCTATCGAAAACAAAGTGTTTCATACGAAATTTACATCTTATACAGTGAAAAAAAAACACATTTTTAACAACAATGTTTTTCTAAAAAAAAAAAGAATTATTGTACCATTTATTGTGAGTTTCAACACAATATAAATTTAAATATTCTTCGCACAATCTAGATAAAAATTTTCGCTGCATACATTAATTAATGCCCGTTTAAGTTTATAATGCATTGAAACTTATATGACATAGTAAACTAATTGTTTTTTTTTAGAAAAACATTTTTGAAAAAATGTGTTTTTTCAATGTATAAGATCGAAATTCTATCTAAAACGCTTTGTTTTGGATAAAGACTTATTTTTATTTTCCAATCATTGTTTTAAACTTCACAAAACAATCGTAAAAACACTTCAATGCAAAAATTAAAAGGCATCTTTAAAATTCTACCTACTCTTTCTAGTTCCAGTTTTTGGCACCAGATAGCACTGTTCGCTTTGACGAACAGTGCGAGAAAAATCTGAAAGTAGTACGCAACGTATTTTTATCGCACTGTTCGCGATCGCCTCATTTAGGTGCTTCTAGATGGTGTCGAAAGAAGGCTTTCCGATGGAGGTGTTGCAAAAAGTATTTTTTTTTTAATCTTTCCCTTTTAAGACGGAGTTTGAAAATATTATGCTTTAAAAATTAACATGTTTATACATGGTAGGAGCATTTCTCATAATAAAAAAATAATGTTGTCTTTTCCCTTCATGAAGACACTCAATATTCATTCTTTTGCAGACAATTCGTTACTGCTTGTAACAAAATAAAACTGTAATGCAAATTTTTTGATGAGGAATTGAAAATGCGATAGTTTAAATTATGCCGATAAATTATTTATTGATTTTATTTTACAGGTGAAACTGATCTACAAAAATGCAAGTGCGCTAATTTTGACTGTGGATGCTGCAATCATATTGAAATAGATTTCGCAAACATTAATGGAACACGTAAGAATTATTTATAACATTGTAATTCAGACTTGAAAATCCATAACATTTTTTTGATTCTAAAAAAATCTATAAAATACTGTTTATAAAAAATTTTTAAAAGCCGAATCCATTTAAAATCATAAAGCCCGGCGGGTAACACGTTCAGGATTGGCTTACCAACGAAATATATTTTTGTACGTGGGAAATAAAGTGTCGCGTATTTTTTTTTTAATTCGCATAGCGACATTTTTACGAATATTTTCATATTTTAAGTGTAGAATCAGTTTTTGTGAATTTTATTTCAAAACCCGTGCCATTTTTATATTAAAATGAAATATTTATATTTTAAGTTAAATACCTATGTATAATCTATTATAATTATTTTTACTCCAAGATTTATATACCAAGCATTTTGTTTTCAGTTTGCTCGGACTTTAGCTATCTGCCTAACGATATTGGAATTTCTCTTACTATAACGTACAACAAACTGACTATTTACAATGAAACAGTTTCAGGTAAACATTTGTTTATTATGGGTCGTTCAAGTATTATGTCACGCTTTTTTCTGATACCCTCCCCCCCCAGCCCCGCCTAGAAAATAATTTTTTCATATTTTCTGTTTTGATTCAAAATTATACTTAAATAATATTAAATAAATCACTGTTACTTAAGATAAGAATTTAAGTTAATAGATAGACAAGAATTTAAGATAAGAATTTTCCTTGATTATTATCTTTGTAGTTTGTAGAATACGAATTTATTATTTCTTACAGGTGAAGAGTATTGCTTCTCCTTTTTATTGTGTTTTATTATATCTATATACGCAATAGCCGGCAAAAAAAAGATTTTAGTAAAATATAAAATAATAGAGAATAAAACAAGCGTGTAAGCTTAAAAGAGAGTTGCATAACATTAAATAATGACACTAATGATCAATCTGAATGTTTATGTATGAAAAAGATATAACTTTGTATTTGTTAAAATTTTAATGAAACAGTTTTTACCAACACAAAAAACTGTCTTCAGTTATCGCAATGTGCACAAAGAAAAAAACAGTTTCACACATTGTTACAAATTTTAATCAGAAAGAAAATTAAAAATCTGAGAACTCTGTAAGGGCATGTAAGTATTTTCATAGAAAACAATTTGTATTGAATTTGTGTTTGTTTAAAATAATTGATACCCATTCATAAACTGAAACTGACTTATTGAATAGGTTACATTGAATGTCAACAGTTTTGGACAAGTCGGTAGTGGGATCAAAGCGAGTAGGGGAAGTCGCGATAGGTGGTAGTGCGATAAGTGGGAGAATACTGTATTAGTTTTTAAATAAAAATGGTAAAAATAGTTTTCCAAAGAAACAAACATACTGAAAAATCGTCTTAGTTCAGTATTTGTCCATTTATGAGCAAAGAAGTTCTAGTAGAAAAATTAACCGTACAAAAATTGCATAATTTTGTCGACGAGAAAGAGGAGCCAGTATGGGCCCTTTTTTAAAGTAGTATCAGAAATTTTTGTATTCAAATAAAAACTTAAAAATTTTTGATCCGGTTTGCCCTGAATTCGTCAACTTAAACAAAATTTTAGCTGTAAGATGCTTTGAATTTTTATCTCTGAAAAAAATGGTTTCATTTTAATGGTTCTTCCGTCAAAAAATGTCTTTAAGTTTGACGATTGGAGAATTTGCATATTTCATGAATATGAAAACTAATTATTGCATCTTATTTAGGACGCTAATAAATAATAATAAATAAATATTTAATTTTATTAAAAAAAAAGAAAATCTTGCTGGAATAGCTGCTTTTGTGATTGGTGTGACGTCAGTTATACTTGCAGTCCTTATCAGTGATTGATTAATTATTATTTGTGAAAAAATTGTTGGCGAATTCAATTTTTATCATATCTATACTTATTGTGTCAACATTTATTACCATTTATAATGTAAAACATTTTGAATGATACAATAAGGCTATATTCTGAGCAAATAACAGCTTCAAACCAAGCATTTCTTCATTTTTTGTCGCGTGACGCAGCAAAATAAACTTTATTTTGTATGTAATTTCATTATTAAATACTTGAAATTAAACAAATCATTCTTATAAAATGTTTAGATAATAAACTTTACAATAATTTTTGTTAAATGTATGCAAATTTTCTATTAAAAGTAAACTGGTTCAAACTCTATTGGCCCTCTTCCTTTATGTGAAATTAAATTTTATTATTTTTAGTAACTTTATGCTCTTGTAAGTAAAACCATGTTATTAAATTAAAATTTTATGTTATAATATTTTATTTATACTGTCGACGATAGTGATGTACTTGAAGTTTTGAACGTTCAAATTTTCCAACCAGCGCGCTGATTTTTTTAAATTTCTAATTTTCTAATTTATGGTTGTATCAGTTGGATATTTCAAAATTTCGATGCAGGTCGATAGGAGCCTGTATAAATGTAATCTTTGTGAAAGACGTATTGATTTAAAACTGAAAGTATAATTTGTTATTTATTAGTATTATTTATTATGGGGGAAAAAATTAATATTTTTTAAATATTTCAGTGAAGAATCCACCACCAATTTGTCCAATTCTTGTGGAAGACCTTCACATCGAAGCTTGCCTTCGTTTTTACGATATGGATTTTGATAAACATCATTTTAGCGGTTGTGCTGAAGTCGATATCGCCGCCTTCAGAGCAATTCCTTTGGTGAAAAAAGACCTTGGCTGCTTCCACGTGGGACATAAAAATTCGTCGATTAATTTCGTTTACCCATCTGTGGTTCTCTTGGAATAAGTAACGAAAAAGGATTTTCTTTGAAAAAGGAATTATTCCACACCCACAATTTTTTCATCCATGATTTCCATGATACCGTGATTTTTATTTGATTATATATGAAAATGACAATTATTTTTTACTTCTCTATGTTTAATCTTACTTAAAACTGTACAAATTTAAATAATAAGGCTAGAAAGAGTTTTGTAAACAGTAACGATGGACCAGTTTTTCTAATTTTTTAAAGAAAATGTATGTTCCGTTATTTCCTATTTTTGCAGAACATACGTGATATTTAAAAAAGTGTTTTTTGCAACACCCACCTCAAAAGTTGATCTTTTCATGCTCTCTAAATCTGAATCAGTGAAAAGTCACTAATTGTCAGTGAAATCTCGCTGATTCAAATAGCTAGAATCTGGTCACTGACAACCAGTGAAAAGTTACTTATTCATTCAGTGAAAGTTTCATTTTTGAGAGTTGGCAGCACTGCACCACGTCAATTTAGCAGTCATAATAAAATAATATAAATGTGATCAAATATTATAAAATGTGAAAAGATTTGATGCTTCGAAATGACAAAAAACCTCACATATTTCTTTACTTTCAAGATTCGACTGTCATGTACACACCCCTCAAGTAAGTACTTTTTATACGAGTTAAAGTATATTTTTTCCCGCAGTAAATTCAGCACACTTATAGTCCGAAACTTTACAAATGTATATCTTAAAAAAATTATTTTTGCTACTCAAGTAAACGAATAACAACAACGCTTTACTTTAAAACTTAGAGGTTATGTCTCGCATGATTTACTCTGGTGTTACTGAATTGATTAGTGAAAAGTCCGAAACCACTGATTAATTAGTGAAATGTCCAACTACTATTTCAATCAGTGAATTTTTCACTGATTCATATTTAGAGAGTGCTTCTAAATGGTATCTAAAGGACCTTATTTGAGCAGACTGTGCGCGAAACAATTTTCGCGTATGAGCAGTTTGAAGATGGTTTACTTTAGGCACTGGTGAAAAAGCTGCGCATGCGCACTTTCGAGATGGGGTACTTTAGACACTGGCACAGGTAACTTTAAACACTGGTGTTGGTATCTTCTTGAAATAAATTTTGATTTAACTTGAACAAATCTTTTAATGATTGAAGTTTTGTTCTTAAGGTTTTCGTCCGTCGTACAAAAGGGCATAAGCGCCAAAATTGGGCACAGAAAAAGGGCATAAGCCCCAAAAAGTTTTTTTTCATAAAATTTTGCTTACATAATTTTTTTCAACATTTTTTTCGAAAAATTTTTTTTCAACAAATTTTTGGTTTAAAATTTATTTATTCTAAAAAATTTTTTCACCAATTTTTTTTCAATCATCTTATTTAAAAAAAAAATGTTTTCAGACATTTTTTTTCAAACATTTTTTCTTCAAACTTTTGTTTAAAAAAAAAATGGTTTACGAAATTTAAAAATCTTTTCTTTCAAGATTAGTACTTTTCGTTGACTCGTCCTAGCACAACTTTTTCGGACGGGCGTTGCAAAAAATAGCGTGTGATATACTCGTGCGCATAGGTGATTGCTAACTCGTGTGATTGCATCATTCGCCTGCGGCTTATGCTGCAAAATTCACACTCGCACAATCACCTATTTTGCGCACTTGTATCACAAATAACTATTATAGGAGATCTGATAGAAATGGAATAATAAATCAGAAATTAAAATTTTTCCTCAAAACTAAATAAAATAAATTAAAGAGAGATTATTATATCCGGAGCGACCAATTTTTAATGCAGACTGCGGACACTAGTGTTACGTTCTAAAAGGGCGATATAGGTTAACATAATGTTATTTTATTTGGAAAACTCTCCTGATTCATCTACTGAGCTAAGGGCTTTGGACTTAGGGAAAAAGGAAAGGCCGAAAATGAATCGGTGGTGAAATACCTTATTACTTGTTTATTTACCTTGACAATTTAAGAAATTGAGACTAAATGACCCCTTCCGGTCTAGTTCGATTCGGAATCCGGATTTTTGGGTTGAATTTGAACAGGTCTTTTCCTGTTTATGATTTGGGAACCAGGAAACGATACCACTGGTATCTGTTGGAGAACGGTGTTTAAGTCACGAAGAGTGCTCCGACGAAGGTCGATGAAAATCTCAGATTTAATGAGATTCTCTTACATAATGAGATGCTCTTACCTAATTTCCGATGAATAAATGAAATAAATGTTCAATTTCAATACATTTTGGTTGATGGGCGAGATTCGGCGAGATTCAGACTTCTTTTCGAGACTTTTTGAGACCAGGCAGGTGCTAAAACTTAATTTTTTGATTATACATTTAGCGTTTCCGCTGTATAGGTTGGTTAAAAAGTTTTCGGTGAAGACGGCGCCGGCTCTACCCCTTCCAAATTTCTGTTATTGATCAGAGGCACAAGACTAGCTGCAATTTTTGTTTCTTATAATTCAACATTCACGAAAGTTAATTACTTGAAGTCACTCCCATTTAAAAATGGATTGTTTTAAAAAGGGCTTAACCGTTCGTTTTTATTTTACGCTTTAAATACTCGGGAGGAATCCCTAAAACAGAATGAGAAAGAAACCGGGATGTGTAATAATTATTTTCACTAAAAATTGGTAGGGCTACGCGAGAGCTGCTTTAAGTGTTGAGAACCAGCTCTAACATTATTTTTTTAAATCTTAAAAAGTTAGGAAAGTCTTTTTTCACCAAATAACACAAAATGAGAGGGTGAGATTTATATAAAATCCAAATTCTTTTAGGTCTCTCCTAGCTGGCATTGATAAAAGTTTCTGTGTGAGAAAAACGAATCCGAGACTTTCAAATCGATGTCTTAAATAATTTTCGAGATATCGATTTTTTCATTCTCTTCGGTAGGGTATCGATTTCCAGAATTCGAATAATTTGGTAATAAAAAGTAAATATTAATATTATTGAAAAATTATGCTTTTATGAAAGCTCCGCTTTTCTAGGAAGTAATCCTGGTAGTCTAGGAGTCGATAATATATCTTTCTCGGGGAAGTTGACCGATTTTTCGAAGATCTTCTCGATCTAACAATTAAACCTAGTGCCTCAAACTTTGAAAGTACATCTTTGACGAGGGACTTGTGTTGACAAATGAAATTTAAAATACCTGCATGATATTTCGAAGGTGTCGTTATAATAATTAAACCAGCTAGTGCAGGTATTGAACTCTCGTGGAACTTGGGTTGAGAAATGAAATTTAAAATACCCAGATGGTTTTTCAAGTCTTTAGTCATTCTAATAATTGAATCTGGTTGCTCAGCTGTTAAGCATATGTCTTCCTGGGAAAAATCTGTTGAAGAAATTAAATTAAAAATATTCGGATAGGTTTGTTAATGTCTCATTCTACATATAACAATTAAACCTGGTACTCCAGGTGTGGAAAATATATTTTCTTTGAGGAACTTAGATTGAGATCTGAAATTCAAAATACTCGGATCGTTTTACAAAGGTTCTATTAATTGAATCTGACAGTCTAGGTGTTGAAAATACATCCTTCTCGAGGATCTTCCATTGAGAATAATCTTTCTTCGTTCTAATAATTAATCCTGGTAATGCAGGTGTTGAAAATAAAGCTACTTCGGGCAAGATATATTTTCGACACCTGGATTAACAGGGTAATATATTGTTAGAACAACGAGACCTGCGGAAAACAATCAGAGTGTCTCATTAAGGGCATGTGATACTTCAATCGGGTTCAGTTCCCCCGGGTTTTTGTCCACAAAACTTAAAATTTTTAAAAAATGAATTCGGAAATGCTATAAAATAGAATAACAGACGTCCGCGAACTCTTTTTTAAAGGGATAATAGCAAAAAAAATATATTCTGCTAAATAAAATTTTTCTGTATATGCACTATTTGGAGGTTAGGATCGGTTGTCAAGTCTCATTTTTTTGATTGCCTACAAACAAGCTTAGTTCCGGGACATTAGTTACTATGTTTTATTACTTGTCCTAAGTTTTCGACCAAAAATATTGTGTAGTTTGGAAGTAAAGCTGCAGGGAGAATTGTAACACACATAACCTCAAAATACACACATATTAATCAAATTTAGCAGAATGAAATTTTTTTTAATTATTCCATAATAGAAGAGTTCGGGGACGTCCGTTAGCATGTTCGCTATCATTCCCCAAATTTTAAAGGCAAAATCTTTATTATTGTAGGAAAAAAGCCGGGAGAACCTAACACTGCTAAAATCGATCATTGTTTATGTATCACATGCCCTTAACTTCATGTCTTAAACCTAATTCACCGGGAAAGGTTTATTGTCAACACGGACTTGCACGTTTAATATTATAACTACCGGCTCTGTGAAAAACCATCCGGGTATCACAAATTTCAGTTGTTAGTCCTACATTACCGCGAAAGTTGCATTTTCAACAGCTCGACTACCTGGTTTAATTATGAGAACAACGAGGCCTTCGAAAAACAATCAGAGTACCTTCAATTTAATTTCTTGAACCAATTTCCGTAGGAAAGGTGTATTTTCAACAGCTGGACTATCAGTATTAATTATTGTTAGAAAAACGTGACCTTTAGAAAACCATTGCAGAATATTACATTTTATTTCATAAACCAAATTTCTACAGCAAGATATATTTTCAACATCCGGGTGTCTCAAATTTCGGATATCAACCCAACTTCCCCGAGGAAGATATATTTTCGAGACCTGGACTACCATCACTAGGCCAGTCAATGAGGAACAAATATGACCCTAACTTCCAATTAATTATAAATAAGCTGAATTTTTTCCTCATAGAGGGAGGTTTGTAATGACCTAAATTTTTAAATGTACTGTTTTGACGTATTTTGATATAATTCGACCTCAGGAGCTCGAAAATAAAGTTTATAAAAAAATGTCCGTGTGCGTGTATGAGTGTGTGTGTAAATTTTTTCTGTTCACCATATCTCGAAAAGTTATAGAGAGGAACGATCATAAAATTTGAATGAAGTGTAGCACCGATTGATATCCAGGTCAGATAGGATTTTGAGCTAGATCGACCACTTAGAAGTAGTTTTTTCTTGCGTTTAGAGATTTGAAAAGAAAAATTTTACCTTGTTTATATATGAAAAACTTTTTTGATATTCAAAATACAACAATACGCACACCTAGCTTGAACCAGTTTTCACTGAAATGAACTTTGCCTGTCCAAGTTGCCTGGAAATTTTATTTTGGAGATGACTTCCGACTATTTTAAGCCTAAAATTAAAAAAATCGTTAGGGTTCTTTTTAAAATAACTCATTTTTGACATTTTATAGACCATTTATCATGTATATTTTTTAGAGAAAAAGTCATACGTGACATTTTTTTGGCCTAAACCCTGTAATTTGAGACCAAAGAAAACTTCTAAATGCTCAATATCGAGTGACCTTCGGAACGCTTTTAAAATGTTGAAAAAGTGAAAAAAAAATAGTTTTTTGAAAATTGCTCGTTACGGGTACATCGTACAACTTGAGACCATAATTAAAAAAGAAAGTAGACAAAATTCGTAAAAAGGCTTTAAAAAACAATATCCTAACACTAATAGTTTAGAAGATATGGCCTGTAAAAGTGATTTTTCAGTGAAATTTGTTTCGAAAATTTTAGTTTTTGTGAAATACCTTTTTCTCTGTTGATTCTACATGAAAATCGATTTATAATAAATGAAAGCAGGTTAAATTATCTACAAAACCAAAAACAAACGTTGCTCTAGCTCTAATATTACCGTAATTATAGCCGTTCAAAGTTGACACCTTTTTATTGCACTCTATTCGACACTAAGCTTATTGTAAATAAATAGACCATTTTACCTAACTATCGGAAGTTTATTTTAGCATGTGCGGCTGTCACATGGGCTACCCGCGTAATATGAGAGTTGCGCTCATAATTATCAAAAAATGTATACATTACCTTTTGTCGGAGTCAAATTGAATGAAGACGGTGTTCCGGGTGCGAAATGGGGCAAGTGTGCATTAGATAAATATATTGTTGTTGAATTGAGACGGTGGTTAAGTTGCCGGAAACAACCTAACAGTGGTAAAAAAGCTGAACTAGTGAACAGGTTTGTAGGTTATGAGTTTCTCATGTTGTTAAATTTTAATTATATTATTGTGATTGCAACAAATATTGAAGTTAAAAAAAAGATTTAAGTAATATAATTATTTGAAATAAAGTTGGTAGTGTTTTGGGAAGAAAATGGGAAAAAACGGTTACTGTATAGTCTGTTGCTTCAAGGCCGAAATATTCGGAAAATGCCAAATTTGTTACAAAATAAAATATAATAATAATTTAATTTTGAACTAGAAAGTTGAATCTTTAAGC
>CAKNWT010093387.1:0-10201 GCA_932066315.1 Andricus coriarius | reverse complement strand
AAATCCGTAAGTGCGTCTTTGATAATATCACGGCTCTTAAAAAATGTGCGATTTCTACAAAAAAAGTATCCTGACCAGTGCTCGGTCGGCTCCCGACAATGAAATCTAACCAGGTTTGACCCGGCCGGCAGCCGACCGGCTCCCGACCATGAAATCTAACCAGGGTTAGCCTGGCCGGTAACCGGGCGGCTCCCGACCATGAAACCCAACCAGGGGTAGCCCGGCCGGGATCCGACCAGAAACCTTGTTGTAGTGGAGCCAACCCGGGCAATTTCTGCACGGGGATGCTTCTGTAATTTAATTCGTTTGCCTCCATTCTCCTTCACAGTCTTATACGTTTCGATTAGCAATTTTATCATCGGACTCGTCCATTGAAATTCTCTGCCTGAAAAATTAAATAAAGTTATTAAAACAAAATACACAGATTGAAGAGCTCTCTCTTAATAAGACATAGAGATGAAAGTGATATTATACCTTTCTGCTCGGTTTCTTCACTCTCCATGTCGCATCCACCATTCTCTTTTTGAGAATCTGTAATTAACTAAGTATTGTTATTATATACCGAAAATACCGAAAATGTAATTTCTGGATTTTTATAAATTGTCGGGAACTTCCTAGTGTCGGAAATTTTATATTGGCAGCAATTTTATAATGTCGAGACATTTATTTTTCGGTAATTATTTATTCAATAATTTATCTTTTCGGAAATTTTCAGTTGTCCCTTTTACTTTTTTTTCCTTTTTTTAAATTTGTAATTTAATTTTTAATAATAAGTTTTGGTGTGTAAGTTACAATTTTATTTTAAAAGTTTTAATTTTGGACTAAAAATAGAGGAAATAGAGGAAATTTTTCGAAAATAGAGGACCATTTTTAATATTTGAATTAGATATTTTCTCTCTCTGTTCGCATAATTCTGTTTAAAAGTTGATTAATGCTACAGAGGGAAAAAATTCCAAATTTAATATTTGTTGAGTAAAATGAAGACATCAAATTATTAGATTAGAACTTATACATAGTTCACTGAATGATTTCATAATTTGAGAATTCAACAGTTGAACTTAAACAGTTAAAATTCTTATGAAATTTGTGAAATTACTGGTCATTTCTCGGTTTTGCGGTCCAGCGATCTTAACTTTTGTGATAAATTTTCTCTATAAATAAATTATAATACAATTATAAAAATTAATTTAAATCAACTTTCATCTCAATTTTTTCTGGAATCGTAAAATAGAATTACGGCAAGATTTATATGTTCAATATTTATTTTTCCTTATAAGGCCTATTAACGAACTGTCTATTATTACAAAATTTTCTGTAAGAGAAGTCGTAGCACTATACATAATTAATCTAAAAAAAATTCCGTAATATTAGACAGTGCCTTTTAAGTCGATCTTTTAACAGTATCACGTTTATAAAAAAAAATGTTCTGGATGTTCGAATTCTCATGCAGCATGCCAAATTATGTCCGACTCTCTGAAATTGTTATGTACAAAATTTAAAAAATAATTAAAACACTCAATGAGTAAAAATATACATTATATTATATTACTGAATTCCAAAACAAATCATATGAAAACTGCCAAGAATTATATTTTTCCTAATAAAAACATGAACGACCCTGAGATAAAGTATTTTGATAAATTGTTTAAGAAGCTATTGCGATTTTTTTTTAGCTGCAATGTATTCTTATTATACAATATACAATTATTATGCATGATAAATTAAAAAAATTGTATCATACTATTTTTCTTAATGCTGCCCATTTCTCAAATTACAAGAAAAAAACCGTAAAAATTAGAACTCGAACATAATTTCAACAAATTATGAAAGTAATCTCTCAGTCCAGATTTGTGAAAATTAAGCAACTAATTCACAATTAAATTGTACTAAAGTGAATTAGTAGCTCACTGATTTCATAAAATATTTTTCAAATATACAAATTAATTATTTGGAACATTTGTTTCATAAATAATTTGACAACTTTGAATTGTGGTGACGCCATTAAGCTGAATAATTTGCATACGAAATAAATAATAAAATGACTTTATTTTATAGTTTCTATTACCTATTCGTTGTTTATTATTAAAGTTTATTTATTTTTTTCTTGAACTGTAATGCATTCTCATGATTGTTAACTGTAATGAATTCTTATAATTGTTAAAAAGGTTACTTCTTCGGAAGCGGCATTGGGCTCTCTATAGCCTATCTATAAAGTATAAACAGGTATAAACCATCCCAAATTTGTATTACGCCAAAGGCGTAAACACATCGGTATCTTGCAAGAAGTTAGCATTTCGAGTAAGGAGGGACGGCCCCTTGCAAGACTTGACAAGTTTACGCCTGTGGCGGAGAAAATATTTGGGGAGCCCAAGCAGCTTTCGGAAAACTGTCTCATAACTGACCTGTGAAACAGTCAGGCCTGAGATTTTAAAAAGTAAAAACATTGGCGGGTAGTTTCTAGGTCCTAGGATTCAATTTTCTCAATTACTGTTACTAATTACCATAAAAAAACTCGGTTTATTTTCCAGGAAAGTTACACGATACATTTTTTTATAGATTTAAAGGAAATTTGGTCATTTCGGTTTTTTATCGAAAATACTATAAAAAAAATATAAAATTTGAATTTTCGGCAGAACCACTTGAGGTATGGAAAAAAGTTGTATGGGTGAATTGCAGCTTTTAAAATTCCTTAAAAACTGTTTGAACCATTTTTTTTATAGAATTGGTCTTTTTGGTTTTATTTATTGAAAATACTATGACAAAAAATTTCAATTTTGAACCAAACAACACAACATACGGGAAATTTTGAGCTAAAAGACGCGAAATACGGGGAAAAGTTTGTGGAGAAATTTCAGCTTTTAGAAATTCCTACAAAATTTCTTTAAAACTTTATTCGATAGAACTCATCGTTTTTAATTTATTTATCGAAATGGATATGCATGTGCAAACATAGAAAATTCCAGTATTACGCCAAAAGACGCGAGATACGTTAAAAGTCTAAAAGAAGACTTGTAGGAGTATTTGTTTTATTCATCAAAAACGCTATGAAAAAATTCCTATTTTTAGCATAACAACGCGAGATAGAGAAGGAAGTCCAAAGAAAGGATTGTAGCTTTTTATTAAAACTAAGTCATCAAACAGTATTCTTTTTAAAATTTGACATCACGTTTTATAAAATTAATTTATTGAATCTAAATTGCAAATTGAATAAGTTGGAAATCAATGATAAAGCATTTCCGTGCAAGGGGGGACCACTTCTTCTTGAAAATAAGTTTATAAAATGTCAAGCTGTCGTATATTAATAAACTGTTACATTGATATGATACAAAAATTCGCGAGAAAAAACACGCGAAAAGCGAGCAGAAGGCTAACCGTAAGAGTCACTAAGTATATAGTGCTAAGACTAATCTTACAGTAAATTCCATAATAATAGGCAGTTCGTTAAGATCCCTAGCGGACCCAATGAACGGAACGGATACGCTGTAGCGTATCGCTATAGTATCCACATCGTATCCTCTCCGTATCATGCAAGAAAAACTCATTAAAAAGGGAAGATGAACATTTAACTTGTTGAGATTCGGATTCTACGTGAAATTTTGGGTTAGAAGGTCACGCAGTAATTGCAATAGTTTTTCTTGAAACGATAAAAACTTAAAAAAAATATAATACCTATCGACAACGTGCGCTGAAGGCGACTTCAAGCGCATCCATAATCGTTTAAGGAGTACTGCTTAAACGATGATGGATGCTTGATTATGGACGCTTGAAGTCGCCTTCAGCCCATGTTGTCGATAGGTATTATATTTTTTTAAAGTTTTTATCGTTTCAAGAAAACTATTGCAATTACTCCGTGACCTTCTAACCCAAAATTTCACGTAGAATCCGAATCTCAACAAGTTAAATGTTCATCTTACCTTTTTAATGAGTTTTTCTTTAGTTTTCTCTATCCGTTCCGTTCATTCGGTCCGCTAGGGTAATTAAATGCCTCAAAAGCAGAGCATGAGAGAATCCACAAATTAAAACTAGATTTACAATACTACTTCCTTCCCGAATCATTAGAGACAATTACATGACAAACGAAAAAAAGGGATAAAAGGAAAGGGTCTACCAAAAACAACCTCTCACTCTTTCCTTTTTCTTTTTCCGTCATCAGGGATTATTCATAGAAAACTACAGGTATGAATAATAGAACTTATGTTATTAAAATTAATATAATATCTGAAAGTAAAACCGTAAACGTTTATAGAAAAAATTACTTGATCTAAATTCTCATTTCATTTGTGAAAATTGAATAATCTATAAAATTTCTTTTTTATGGCAAAAGACAATTACTAAAATTATTCAAAAAGCTAATTTTAATTATTTCACTATTACATAAAATCTCTTAATATTTTATATCGGTATTCCAATCATATCCATCAAACCCCAATTTTTATTAATTTCGCTAAGAACAATAATTTAAGAAATACGGTCAATAGCAATATAAATAAAAATTAAAAATTGTATGAATGTAAACTGTCTATGTATGAATCACAATAACAGTATTAAGTTACGAAAATAATACTTAAAAATTCATATTAAAAACTTAGAAATTGAAAATTGAAAACATTACAGACGTAGTCCACTATTTTCAATTTTTAAAATTTGTCAAAGTTAACTTCATGTTAATTATTTAGAACTTTTTATTTAAAAATAAAGAAAGAACAAACTCTCGAAAGATACAAAGTGCAGTTTTCAATGTCACGTGATTTTATTTTATAAGTCAAGCATCTTAATACAGACTTCATATTCTTTCCCCTATTCCCCTCTTTGCACCTTTTTTTAAAGAATTCTTTTTTCCTCTGTTTTCAAGAAACTTCCCCTTTTCTCGTTTTTTCACTTAAATCCGAACTGAATTAACAGAACCTAATAAGAAAATCACAATATTTTTTGTTGAAAGTTCATTATTTTTAATTGGAAAGTCTACTATTATATTTTTGGTTCAGAATTCACCTCTTTTGGTTAGAAATTCTACTATTTCGTTGAAGATTGAACGACTTTTTTTGTAAATTCGATTTTTTTCAGGTTGAAAATTAATTTTGTTAACTGTAAATTTATCTATTCTATTTTCAGTTGAAAACTGACCGCTTCTAGTTGAAAACTGACCGATTTTAGTTGAAAATTTAACTATTACATTTTCATTGAGATTTCATATTTTTTGGTTGAAAATTCAACTACTTACTTGAAAATTAACTAATTTGTTAAACATTCATTGTATTGCTTAAAGATTTAACTATATTGGTGAAAATAATTTGTTTTAATTGAAAATTTAGCTATTTATTGTAGGTTGAAAATTTATCTTTTTTAGTTACAAATGCAACCATTTGGTTAGAAATTGATGAACATAAAAATAATTTTCTTATGATTTATGGGAAAATTAAAAATGATTTTTTTATTGAGAAATTGATTTTAAGAGCATACTTAAAAAGCTTTCAAAACATTTCTAAATTTTCGAAAAAGAATCCTGTAGATTTTAAGGTAATTAATTTAATTATGTAGATTTAAAAAAAATGTAGGAAAAATTTGAATAATTTTAAAAGATATTTACCTAGAAGGTTTTAAGGTTTTGAAAAGATATAAAAATAATTAATAGTCTGAGAACATTTCAACAATGTCTTAAAAAAATGTAAATTTTTGAAGATTTATAAAAAAATTAAAAGCTTTTTTAGAATTTTGAAGGGTTTTAAGATTTTTTCTTACGATTCATGGGGATATTTGAAATTATTTTTTATTTTGAAAAATGAATTCTGAGAGGAAACTAAAAAAGATTTCCAAACATTTCAAATGATTTTCTAAAATTTTAAAGCAAAAATTTAGAAAAAAATTGGATTAAGTTTAAAAGGTATTTATAAGTTTTTAAACGATTAAAAAAGAAGTTAAGAATTGTACAGATTTCAAGAAATTGTTGAAAAGTTTTTTGTTTTGGAAGTTTCGAAAAAAGAAGTTTTACGAAAGTTTTGAAAGGTTTCAAGAGAGTGAAAAAATTTTCCTTACATTCCTAGGAAAATTTTTCATGATTTTTCTCTCTGAGAAATGAATTTCGCATAAAAGAATATTAAGAATAATTTTTAAATATTTTAAAAATATTCAAAAAAGAATCTGGAAGATTGTAAGGCAATTTCTCATAATTAAAAAAAATGTTAGGATAAACTAATATTATTAAGAATATTTTAAAACTTGAAAAGATTTCCGAAACTTTATGAAATATGTTTTAATTTCTTCTAAACTTCTTAACGTCAAATTTTTCCTAATATTCTGTAAAATCCTGTGAAATAAATAAAAGTCTTCAAACTTTTCTAGATTCTTTTTCGCTATATTTAAAAGCTTCAACTGTAATAATATGCAATTCTTATTTTCGATACTTTCGGCTCACTCCTACCTAGCCATTCATTCTACTGTTCAAGTTTTCATACAATGAGGTTCATGCTGCAAAACTAATCGTAGGTGGCAGCAGCGAGCCGAGGACTAGATCCTCTGTCGATGAGAGACGAAAAAATACTGTGCTTGATGTACGGTTGCTTATAACTAAATATATGAGGATGAATAATCTTTAAATATATGCTTAGTGCTTATATGCGAAGGTGATTTATACTTTTAGTGGGAATTATACATACATTGGGATATATGGTAAACCTAACCTCACTTTTCATGTGAGAGTCAGAAAAGGATTTATCAACCTTCTACAAATGCTATATTATAAATATTATTAAAAAAGTTTGAAAAATATATTTTGTTATGTTTGCAAGGTATAAATGGCACTTTATACTTATTAATAAAATTTCTTTGATTGAAATTCGTATCTCATTGACAGAGGGTCTAGTACTCGGCTCGGTGCTGCCACCTAAGATTAGTTTTGCATCATGAACCTCATAGACTCAATAGAGAAATAGACCGTAAACGGAGTAAATTCCCAAAATTGATTGGGTATAGACAGGTATACGGACTGTAGGATGGATATAGGAGGTTCGTACTCGATTCTAGAAGAATGGCCTACAGGTTTTCCCCGAGTTTAAATGAGGGATTTAAACTTTATATGCCCCTAAATCTTTGGGTGAAATGATTTAGAAAAAATGTTTGAAAATGTGCAAAAGCTGTATGTATATTGTAAAAAATGCTTGCAAATTTTGTTGGGATGTTTTTCGAATTTGAAAGAAGTTTAAAATAAAATTTTGTAAAACAAGTGTTTCAAACTGATTTGGGCATGGCTAGGGAACATGATATAGGGGAAGTTTTTTAAATTGTAAAAAACTCATCTGAATATTCTAAAAAAAATTCAAAAAATTAAAACAGACCCCATCGCCAAGACATGATTTTTGGTTTCGGGCTGTCTCAAAACGTAGAGATCCGTTAAAAAATTAGGTGTGAAATTTCGGACGATTTTAATAGTTTCAAAAACATAAATGATGAGAATGTGAAAAAAAGGAAATAAATTCTTTTAAATAACATTAAGGTTTGTACCATATTCCTAAGATGTTAAGTCGAATGCTTTTTCATTTACAACAAAAGAGTTGAGTTTTTTAGCTAAAAAGTCAAAGGTTTTAAAAAACATTCGATTTCTCAAAACCGAAAACATAAACTTTCAACAAAAAAGTTGCATCTTTTACCTAGCTCTTGAATTTCCCACCAAAAAATATTACTTTTCTACCAACAGATTAATTTTCAACAACTAAAAAAGATAGCATTGTATCAAAATAGTAGATTTTTCACAATATAGTCGAATTTTCATCAAAATAATTAATTTTCCACCAAACAGTAGAATTTTCAAACAAAAGAGATGAATTCTGAGCCCAAACTATAATGGTAGACTTTTCAAATAAAAATAAGAAACTTTGGTAAAAAAAATGTTGTTGTGGAAAACAGACAATATGTGCCTCATATTTTGCCTCGGATAACAATAGATGTAAGCCCTAAATAATTACGTAACATCACCAGGCCCAGACTCAAATATGACTGATTTTATATATGAAATCGGTCTTTTGTATCTTGGAAAATAGAGCATTTTATATTTAAGCTTTTTTTGACACTTCCTATCTTAATCAATAACTATAGCCCACCTGTTAAATCGCAAATAATTATATATACTTAAGTATTAGAAAACCCAATTGAAAATGTTTGCTTCACTGAGGTTATAGATATAATTAAGAGTTTGAAAAATGGTAAGGCTGCTGGTGTAGACAGTATTGATGCTGAAATGCTTAAATACGGTGGCGAGTACATACCTCACAGGGTGTGCGAATTGATTAATTTATGCATTGTGACGGGACAAGTTCAAGACGATTGGAGAAAAGCGATTATTGAACCAATATACAAAAGAAAGGGAGATAAAAACAACTGCAATAATTACAGAGGTATCAGCTTACTAAGTACCGTAAGTAAAGTATACTCAAAAATACTTATTCGTAGGGTAATGGAAATTACAGAAGAAAAGATATGGGAAGTCCAAAGTGGATTTATTCCAAGAAGATCATGCACAGATCAGATATTCAGCTTAACCCATTAAGGCCCATGCCAAACCTGGGCAAGATAGCGCCAAACTTTGTTTGTAAATTAAACAATTTACAGAATTTAACGCTAAAAATTTAACGTTTAATGAGGAAGCCTTAGTAGTTAAATAAATGTAAACGTCTGATTGAAACTTTTTAAACTATTCTGAGTTTAATAATAATTTTAAATTAATAGATTGATAATTAAACACTTCTATTACATTGAATAATTTGTAACTGAATAAATTTAAACAGAAAGCCCTAAATCTTTAAAATTTCAGAGAGCTAAGTTTAAACTTTGAACTTTACCATTTTAATTGTTTAATTTTTAACATTTTTAATTTGCATGTGTTCTGGTTGAATTTTGATGTAAAAGTAATAATTTAAACTATTCGAGTAAGTTTAAGAGATATTCATAAGTCTTGAAAAGATTCAAACTTATTTTAAAACTTGAAAAAAGTTAAAAGAAAATGTAGATTTTGGAAGATTTCGAAGCAATGATTTAGAAGCTTTTTAAGCATTTTAAAAAGTTTCAAAAGAATAAAAGAAATTTCATTCAGATTCTTAGGTTAATTGATATTTATTTTTTATTCTGAAAAATTAATTTCAAGAGAATATTTAAAACGATTTAAAAAGCTTTTCAAAATTGTCAAAACAGATTCTGCAAGATTTTAAGACAGAAAGCCATCCACGGCGAGCACCCCAAAACGTTAGACCAACATAAAATGGATAGTGAGGCATCCAATATTTGGCTGAGAAAGGGCGTCCTGTATCTAGAAACGGAAGGATTCGTTATTGCGATACAGGACAGGGTTGTCAGCACCAGAAATCTACCAGAATCTAGCAGATCAAAAACGCTCAATATCTGTAAATAGATTGCTTTCGGCTGTTGAAATAGCTGCCATCGAAATGGAAGTGGAACAGCAGCTTCCTATTGATGAACTTCCCTTGGAAGATGTGGACAATAAAGAACTGATTGAAGCTGAAGGCATAGGTGCTATAAGGGATAATGGATATCAAGTACCGGATCCACTAGAACTACATCCGGACATTAACAACGATGATCAGACCAGCGAAATCGCAGAAAACCTACCAACACAAAGGCATTATCTGCCCAAGATGAACATCACAAATGATCTGCGTGCACTAATAGAACACCTGAACAGCAAGGTGTTACCTATGCATTTGAACGCAACACAAACTGCGTTAGAGGTGCAAACTCTTGTATACTGTGCAGCTGTGGTAACCGTTAGAACGTTGGGCCATAGAACTAGGCCTACAAATGCAGTCTTTGCTCCACGAAGGGAGCGAGATCCACCATGGAAGATCAGGTTGGATATGGATGTCAGCAAAGTAAGGTGCAAATTGGGTCGACTTACTCAATATAAAAAAGAAAATAGAACCCGAAAGCTGATACACCATATTACTAAAATCATCCACCCTCGTTACATCGAGACTTTAACACCAGCAATATTGGATGAGATTATAGACGCCCAACGGCAGAGACTTGATGTTCTTACTGCTAGACTGCGTCGGTACAAGAAAAGTAGTGCAAGAAGGCAACAAAATCGAACCTTTCAGGCAGATGAAAGAAGGTTCTACCGTGAGCTGAGTGTAAAACAGAACAACCAGCAAGACACCAACGTGCCTCAATTGGAAGAAATGACTAACTATTGGTC
>CAKNWT010093386.1:0-11577 GCA_932066315.1 Andricus coriarius | reverse complement strand
TGCCCCCCCCCCCCCCATATGTCGTGGTAGAAGTGCCCTTTCAATCGCCAGTGAAGGCAGTCGTTAGGCTTTTCGTAATTATCGTATGCTGAATACCCTTAGATTCGAGAATACGCAGGTATTTATATGACTCCCCCTCAGCCATTGCCCCGATGCCATTCTCGAAATCGTTCTCTAGTTCTGCGTTCCCTAATTCTCCTCTGGTTAAATGCAGTGTTCTGCATTTATCTAGTCCGAACTCCATGTAGATATAATTGAAAAACTACTTTGTCACATCGATCATTTGCTGCAGTTTCTGGTCAGAACTAGCGTATAGCTTCAGGTTATCCATGTATAGAACATGGGTCACTTGATCACCATCCTCATTATCAGGTATTCGGATCCCATGAGACATGCTATTTAGTATTTTGCTCAGTGGGTTCAATGCTAAACAGAACCATAATGCACAAAAGGAGTCTCCTTGAAATATACCCGTCGTAACGCGTATTGATCTACTTATCCTTGATTGTCCATGGTCAAAATACTCGCAATAAGAATATACCTTATCTGCTATAATAGCCGTAAGACATTTATATATTGTTGGAAGATAGGCTATCGGTTGAAAAACAGATAGAATTTGAGCGTCTGGTTGTTCAGGCAACATGTACGTAGTACCGTGGAGCATAAAGCCTGGCATCAGATCTGGGCGTTCGATGATCTTCCGAAAACAACTTGCCAACGCAGGGTGCACACTATATGCATCATTTTGGCACCTGGAGCTATCCAGCTACTTGCTCTTTTCAAACCCTATGAAACGTCTAAAGCTGTGATGTTAGTCAGCTTTATTTCAGGGTTAATGCTAGCTCTTGCCTTCTCTAGTTATAACCATGCAGCATTTAAATTGCTTGTCTTCGTTTTTTCCCAAATACCGTCCAATAGTTAGTCATGTATTGCAGTTGAGGGACTTTGATGTCTTCCTATTTA
Organism: Andricus coriarius; assembly: GCA_932066315.1. Lineage (NCBI taxonomy): Eukaryota > Metazoa > Arthropoda > Insecta > Hymenoptera > Cynipidae > Andricus > Andricus coriarius. The sequence goes on along the minus strand of CAKNWT010093386.1, from coordinate 10,614 downwards.
TTTTGCTTCACATTCAGTTTACGATAGAACCATCTTTCATCTGTCTAAAAAGTTCGATTTTGTTGCCTTCTTGCACTACTTTTCTTGTACTGGCGCAGTCTAGAAGTAAGAACACCAAGTCTCTGCCGATGGGAGTCTGTAATCACATCCAGTATTGTCGATGTTAATATCTCCATGTACCGAGGCTGGATGATTTTAGCAAGATGGTGTATCAGCTTTCTGGTTCTATTTCTTTTTTTTATATTGAGTCAGTCGACCCAATTTACACCTTACTTTGCTGACATCCATATCCAACCTGATCGTCCATGGTGGATCTCGCTTCCTTCCTGGGGCAGAGACTGCATTGGTAGGCCTAGTTCTGCGACCCAACGTTCTAACGGTTGCCACAGCTGCACAATGTACAAGAGCTTGCACCTTTAACGCAGTTTGTGTTGCGTTCAAATGCATAGGTAAAACCTTGCTGTTCAGGTGTTTTATTAGTGCACGCAGATTATTTGTGATGTTCATCTTGGGCAGAGAATGCCTTTGTGTTGGTTCTACATGTCTTAACTCTAGTAAAGCATGACCAAAATTCCTTTCAAGGTTCTGTAGATCTTCTGGCATTTCGCTGTTCACATCATCGTTATTAATATGCGGATGTGGTTCTAGGGGTTCCGGTACTTGATGTTCATTATCCCTAGCACCTATGCCTTCAGCTTTAATCAGGTTTTCGTTGTCTACAATTTCCAAGGGAAGTTTATCAATAGGATGCTGCTGTTGCACTGCCATTTCGATGGCATCTATTTCAACAGCCGAAAGCAATGTGTTTACAGATACTTAGCGTTTTTTATCTGCTAGATTAGGCTCATTTATTTTTGTGGCTATTTCTGGGTTCTCAAGTAAGAAGAGTCGATGATGTTTTTTCTTACACTTTGTCCACTTTTCTTCGCCAAAAAATAAAAGGGCATTACATCTCTGTTCATATGGTGTATCCATTTTAATTGCCTTTCTTGGCTGTTGAACCTCTGCTTCGGGCTCTGGTTGTATCAGGCCATCTACCTCTGGAGGATGTGGTGGTGCTGGATCATCACCAGGTCAAGGAACAACATACATTGCCGCTGTTTGTTCGTGCGATGCGGCTTCCTCTAACTGATGTTCATTGCCGTCGTTTTTCCACGCAAAATCAACCTGTTGTTTAATCTCCATTGCTCGATCTTCTGAGATGTGTTGATTAGTCCTGATGTCCTGTACCTTAGCGCTAAGATCTCTTAGTGCGACTTTCTCTATTTGAGGATACCTTGAAGCAAATTTCGTTCTAAATTTGTATCCTTCTCGCGTGGGGTTTCAAACTTCGCACTTTCATAATAGAAACGCACCAATTCCTTATTCATTGTGGTATCCCACTTGATGCTTTTCCACGGTATTTCTGTTGAGGTGGTTGGCTGCGAATAGCTAACGCTATTTAAAGCATCCTCAGCAGGCACAGTTAATTTTACACTGCTTACCGTATGTCGCAGATTTGCGACAATAACGGATGAATACAGGGGTGCAATAAGTAAGGCCAAGCAAGGAAGCTGGACAAAATTTTACACAGGCATCGAGAAAGGGGCAGAATCGGATAGACTGGACAAGCTGCTCTCTCGAAATCCGGATGCTATTCTCGGCACTCTAAAATTGCCCGACGGAGGATATTCAGTGTCGGATGAGAAGACCTTGGCTAACCTGATCAAGGCACATTTTATGGGCTTCATTTGTCTGAGGAAAAGGGGGGAAAACCTCTGAGGCAATCAAAGCCGCATGTAGCTCAACTGGACCCGAAAGAGTGGCTAACCCATGATATTGTTACCCCCTCCAGGGTCAGATAGCCCCTGAAATCTTTCAGCCAATACAAGTTTCCTGGTCTAGATGGCGTATAGCCGTCCTTCTTACAGAGGGCTGGCAAGACCATCATAGGACCGCTTGTGAGACTTGCTAGGGCTAGTATGACACTTGGATGTGTACAGGTAGTATAGAGAGTTAAGGGAGTAGTCTTAATTCAGAAAGCAGGCAGTATCGGTTATTCACCACCTTTGTATTGGATGAAGTGCTTCATCTACTCACGAGCCAGGGCTACCAAACTATAGGCTACGCGAAAGATATACTAGCCACCGTGCCCGGTCGGCATCTGGATGTGCCATCTTGTAATTTTTTTTAAATTATAGGAAATTCTTAATCATAGATATGGGGAATTCTCTGTAAAATCAGCCACCCCCCTCCCCTCATACTACAATTTTTTAGATAAATGGGCCCTATAGGGCTTCAATTTTTCAGTGAAGCTTCTAGTTTTTAAAGCTGTATGGTATATTTGAATATTCAATATGGCGAACTAATAATGGCCGCCAGAATAAAAAAACTGCTAAATTTAATGTCTTACTTTTGATCTGATTCGTATAAAAACATAATTTGAACTTTTGAGATTTACTTTTGAAGTATTTCTGAGTTCACTGATCACAAATATACTATTAGCTTTTTAAATACCAAGATGGCGATACCAAGATGGGCGCTGAAAAGTGTAAAAATCATTTTATGTCATTGAAGTACGAGTTGGGTATGCAATGAAGGGTTTTTGGGATCGCTGATTAAGAATTTCCTATAATTTCATCAAAATTACAAGATGGCACATCTAGATGCCGACCGCGCACGGTGGCTCGTATATCTTTCGCGTAGCCTATAGTTTGGTAGCCCTGGCTCATGAGTAGATGAAGCATTTCATCCAATACAAAGGTGAAGAATAACCGATACAGCCTGCTTGCTGAATAAAGACTACTCGCTTAACCCTCTATACTGCCGGTACACATCCAAGTGTCATACTAGCCCTAGCAAGTCTCACAAGCGGTCCTATGATGGTCTTTCCAGCCCTCTGTAATAAGGACGGCTATACACCATCTAGAACAGGAAACTTGTATTGGCTGAAAGATTTCAGGGGCCATCTGACCCTGGAGGGGGTAATAATATCATGGGCTAGCCGCTGTTTCGGGTCCAGTTGAGCTACATGCGGATTTGGTTGCCTCCGAGGTTTTTCCCCCTTTTCCTCAGACCTAATGAAGCCCGTAAAATGTGCCTTGATCAGGTTAGCCAAGTCTTCTCATCCGACACTGAATATCCTCCGTCGGGCAATTTTAGAGTGCCGAGAATAGCATCCGGATTTCGAGAGAGCAGCTTGTCCAGTCTATCCGATTCTGCCCCTTTCTCGATGCCTGTGTAAAATTTTGTCCAGCTTCCTTGCTTGGCCTTACTTATTGCACCCCTGTATTCATCCCTTAATGTCGCAAATCTGCGACATACGGTAAGCAGTGTAAAATTAACTGTGCCTACTGAGTATGCTTTAAGTAGCATTGGCTATTCGCAGTCAACTACCTCAAAAGAAATACCGTGGAAAAGCATCAAGTGGGATACCACAATGAATAAGGAATTGGTGTGTCTCTATTATGAAAGTGCGATGTTTGAAACCCCACGCGAAAAGGATACAATTTTAGAACGAAATTTGCTTCAAGGTATACTCAAATAGAGAAAGTCGCACTAAGACATCTTATCTCTAAGGTACAGGACATCAGGACTAATCAACACATCTCAGAAGATCGAGCAATGGAGATTAAACAACAGGTTGATTTGGCGTGAAAAAACCACGGCAATGAACATCAGTTAGAGGAAGCCGCATCACACGAACAAACAGCGGCAATGGATGTTGTTCCTTGACCTGGTGATGATCCAGCACCACCATATCCTCCATAGGTAGATGGCCTAATTCAACCAGAGCCCGAAGCAGAGGTTTAACCGCCAAGAAAGGCAATTAGAATGGATACACCATATACGCCACAAAAATAAATGAGCCTAATCTAGCAGATAAAAAACGCTAAGTATCTGTAAACACATTGCTTCCGGCTGTTGAAATAGATGCCATCGAAATGGAAGTGAAACAGCAGCATCCTATTGATAAACTTCCCTTAGAAATTGTAGACAACGAAAACCTGATTAAAGCTGAAGGTATATGTGCTAAGGATAATGAACATCAAGTACCGGAACCACTAGAACCACATCCGGATATTAATAACGATGATGTGAACAGAGAAATGCCAGAAGAACTACAGAACCTTGAAAGGAATTTTGGTCATGCTTTACTAGAGTTAAGACATGTAGAACCAGCAAAAAGGCATTCTCTGTCCAAAATGAACATCACAAATGATCTGCGTGCACTAATAAAACACCAGAACAGCAAGGTTTTACCTATGCATTTGAACGCAACACAAACTGCGTTGAAGGTGCAAGCTCTTGTATACTGTGCAGCTGTGGCAACCGTTAGAACGTTGGGTCGGAGAACTAGGCCTACCAATGCAGTCTTTGCCACAGGAAGGAAGCGAGATCCACCATGGAAGATCAGGTTGGATATGGATGTCAGCAAAGTAAGGTGTAAATTGGGTCGATCGACTCAATATAAAAAAAGAAATAGAACCAGAAAGCTGATACACCATGTTGTTAAAATCATCCAGCCTCGGTACATCGAGAAATTAACATCGGCAATACTGGATGAGATTACAGACTCCCAACGGCAGAGCCTTGGTGTTCTTACTTCTAGACTGCGCCGGTACAAGAAAAGTAGTGCAAGAAGGCAACAAAATCGAACGTTTTAGACAAATGAAAGAAGGTTCTATCGTAAACTAAATGTGAAGCAAAATAACTTGGAAGACATCAAAGTCCCTCAACTGCAAGACATGACTAACTATTGGACGGGTATTTGGGAAAAACGAAGACAAGCAATTTAAATGCTGCATGGTTATAACTAGAGAAGGCAAGAGCTAGCAGTAACCCTGAAATAAAGCTGACTAACATCACAGCTTTAAATGTTTCATAGGTTTTGAAAAGATCAAGTAACTGGATAGCTCCAGGTGCCAACATGATGCATATAGTGTGCACCCTGCGTTGGCAAGGTGTTTTCAGAAGATCATCTAATGCCCAGATCTTATGCCAGGCTTTATGCTCCACGGTACTACATACATGTTGCCTAAAAAACCAGACGCTCAAAATCTATCTGTTTTTCAACCGATAGCCTGTCTCCCAGCAATATATAAATGTCTTACAGCTATTATAGCAGATAAGGTATATTCTTACTGCGACGAAAATGACATCCTTAAGGAAGAACAAAAAGGATGTTGTGAAAACTCGGGAGGCAGTAAAGATCTAGTAACCATAGACGCTGTTTGCCATGACGCAAGCTCGTGAACATCAAAGAAACTTTCACATAGAATACTCTGACTACAAGTGAGCGTTTTCTTCCGTACCACATGACTATTTGCTTGAAGTCTTAAAAATATGAAAAATTTGCCAACGCATCATTGACATTCTGAGTCGTGCGATGATGCTTTGGGGTACAAGATTCAAGTATTTTGACCATGTACAATCAAGGATAAGTAGATCAATACGCGTTATGACCGGTATATTTCAAGGAGACTCCTTTTGTGCATTACGGTTCTGTTCAGCGTTGAACCCACTGAGCAAAACACTAAATAGCATGTCTCATGGGATCCGAATACCTGATAACGAGAATGGTGATCAAGTGACCCATCTTCTATACATGGATAACCTGAAGATATACGCTATTTCTGACCAGAAACTGCAGCAAATTATCGATGTGACAAAGTAGTTTTTCAATGATATCTGCATGGAGTTCGGACTAGATAAATGCAGAACACTGCATTTAACCAGAGGAGAATTAGGAAACGCAGAACTAGAGAACGATTTCGAGAATGGCATCGAGGCAATGGCTGAGGAGGAGTCATATAAATACCTGCGTATTCTCGAATCTAAGGGTATTCAGCAAACGATAATTACAAGAAGCCTAACGACTGCCTTCACTGGCAATTGAAAGGGCAGTTCTACCACGACATATGGGGGGTAGGGGCATTGCAGATGTCAAGAAACTGTGTGAGTCACAAGTTCTACAGTTGCGAGACCATTTTAACAGCAAGCGAGATCTTACGCTTTACAGCATCGGCTTTAGAGCTGATCTTGACTACACGCCCTTGAATGTGTCCTCAGAGGAGGCCTTGACTATCAGATCAAAAACGATAGAGAAATTAGAAACGCAATGCAGACAGAAAGCCATCCACGGGGAGCAACCCAAAATGATAGCTCAACATAAAGTGGATAGTGACGCATCCAATATTTGGCTGAGAAAGGGCGTCCTTTATCCAGGAACGGAAGAATTCGTTATTGCGATTCAGGATAGGATTATCTTTACCAGAAATTAGCGCAAACACGTGCTACATCAAGACGTGGTGGATTGGTGCCGATTATGTGGAAATACAAACGAATCCATCGAGCACATTATTGATGGTTGTCGCGTAACGGCTCAAAGATTATATACACACAGACATAATGATGTGGCGGGCATTATACATCAACTTGCCCTAAATATGGGACTCCTAACAGAATGGATGCCTTTCTATAGATACATTCCAATAGCCGTTTAAGAAAACGAAAAGTGCATCTTATATTGGGATGTTACTATTCAGACGGGTCCTTACATCCGAAAACGTGGAAGAGTCTACATTCTCGTCATTGCTTATCCACTTAACCGCAATTTGCAGCCAATCTATACAACCAAGATCCACAAGTATAGCGAGCTATGGCATGAAGTAAAGACAATATGGAGAAATGTGAAAAATGCATCTGTTTATCCCATTGTGAATCGGCTACAGTTAATGTCCACGCAAGATGTGATGAACATCTTGAACATTTATGAGTCAGTGGGCAGCAGCTCAAAAGGCGGATTATTAAACACCTGTCGCATTTTAGAAACTTCCTAGACCATCAGGGAGTAAGCGACTAAAACCAATAGAGTGATACATGGTAGCTCTAAGAAAGCATCCAGAGGCGTATGCTGTCACCTCCGGCACTCGCTGTGTAAGAATAACAGCGGTAAAATATGAACTGCACATTAGACCATGCTCCTAATTTTGTACCTACATCATCGCGAATGATTTCAAACACCGTATTAAATTAACTAATTACATCCTTATCTCACGAGTGACTTAACTTAGTCCCTGGCCATGATGGAAAACTGGGTTCTTTTTGTCCCGAGAACAAGTTTGAAAAAAAATTTAACAAGAAGAAAAATAAACATTATTTTGTTTAGTGAAAGAGCTACAATATTGAAAAGTTAGTTATCCTAACCTATTGAGATTAAGGAAAAATGGAATTAAATTCACTAAGAATGTAAGTTCATATCATAATTTTGTGTACTGAGAAATATTAAAAAAATGTATCTGTTTGAATCCCTGATCTAAAAAGACTATTGCAAAAAGGAAAAATGTCAAACGCATTTTAAAGTAACACCTACCCTTACAATGGAGCGGAACGTTTGTTCTGTCTTTCTTTTTAAATAAAAAAAAGTAATTTTTTGAAGAATTTTTAATATGTCCGTGTTACTGGACCTTATTAATTTTTATTACGTCAACAATTAAAATATCAAACTACAGAACACTTGTGGATGGAATATAAGAGCATGAAAAATCATTTTTTATTGACTTCGATATTATGGTTTTTTCCAATATTCTCTAAGGACTTATAATTGTTGTGGATCTCTGTTCCTGATGAGGAGAGCATTTGTTTCTCGAAACGTTGGATTACACCAGACATGCCCAAGCCGGGGAAATTCCCTGCGAGACCACATGTTTCGTTTCCACTACTTCTTCTCCCGGAGAGCAGGAGTGGTGGCAGGCGCGTGCGCCAATCTCTACTCTGTGACGTACGCTGCACCGTAGGTTCGACATGTCTGTTGGGGTGCTTGGGGGCGACTGACTTTTCAACATAAAATTTCAATAGTAACTAAAGTCTTAATTATTTTATTGCAGTACGAGTATGTTCACATTTCTTTCCAATGAATGTAATTGAAAAGAAAAGTTCACAAAGTGTTTCTTTGTTGTACAATATCGAATATTTTAATATCACAGTTTTGGTTGACTGATAGTTTTGATTCTTTTGAAAGTCTAACAATATATAAACATTATGCAATGGTATAATATATATATGTATGTGTGTGTGTGTGTGTACTATATGTTTCTGTTTCACTTTCCGACATATGCAGGTGCCGAAATTGGGCAATGATCTACCGTATCCTTTTTGAGTTTTGCGCTTATCCCTAATATATAAGTTGGGTGGACTGATGATATACAATACATGCTGGACTACTATTAGACCAAGGTTACGAACTTGTTCTTTCATAGTTCATGAACCTAATAACATAATAATACTCGCTGTTATGACAAAGATAATTTACATTGAAGCTTGCATAGAATGTCGCATAATCCGCAGATTTTCGGCGCACAATTTCGCCCAATAATTCATTTTTTCATTGCAGAATTTGGAGATTCGCAAAAGCAATAATGAAAAATTGTCTCTTCCGATGTTGATCTAAAACGTGGTCCAGATTTCATGATCACGATCATCATTTCGAGATACGGTAAATAGGAAATCGGAGAAATTGTTCAAAAATTTCTTTTTCAAATAATGGGGATAGAAAATTAAAAGTATTGTTTAAAAATTGCTTTTTCAATTAACAGAATGGCAATTAAAGACAAAAAACTTCTTCTGAGCGGACGTATTGGCAAATATCAATCTGTACAAAAACCGTTATACTAACAGGAAGCTTCCTGTTATGAGGAAATATCTTCCGAATTTGATCATGGTGAGTTTGCACTTTTTTGTACCCTCTCCGAGTCCAATTGAGAGAGTGATAAACAAAAAACCCCGGAGATGTCGAGTTACTGTATGCAGGGGGAAAATTTTGATTAAAATAAATCATTTACTTCCGAAAAAATTAACATCCAGTTTTAAGATTAGAATTTCAGTCTAGATCCTTTTTTGACATATGTAAAATATCTAAAAATATTTTCTACTTTACTCAAGAATAGTATAAAATTTATATTTATGTAAGCTTAAAAACAAAACGATGATACGTCTTTTCTTGTAAGTAATTTCAATATTTGTGTTACTAAGAAAAATATGTAAAAAGCATTGACTGTTACATCGAAATATTTTAAACAATTAATTTGAACAGACTTGTTTAAACATTTCAATCAAGATCAATCAGCATTTCAAAATGAGATTTCACATGATACATTGTGGCTCAGTCATTTTAAATACTTACTTAACACTGATGTATTTCAAATGAAAATATTATAATTACCTTCCATCGCGCCTTCCACTTATGCTTTTCTAAACATAAATAATGTACTTCACTATTCTGAAATTTTGTTTCTGCACATTAAAAGTATTTATAACTGAATTTTCCGAATGGCACTAATCCCGACGAAAACTTCTTGCAAACTGACGTCTGCAAACTTTCAACATTTTTGTTACCCTCTCTCACCTGTAGAACTTTCCCTTTTTTATAGTATTCCTACCGTAAGATGCACCTGACTGCAGTTTAAAAAAATATCCTGCCTCAAAGTTACCTGTCCCGACAATGTGCAGGTACTTGGACGGTAAAAACTCTAAACGCGAACATAAGCTTTAAAGTCTTAAACTTAAACACATTACGTACTAGGCTTAACTTTACTTTTGAATATTATATATATAATACATATAATATTTAATTAAACATATAAGAATTTATTGATACTGAATATGATTGAGATTTTCCTACTATATTTCAAATCTATAACTTACCATTCTACGTTGAGCACAATGTTAATAGATTGTTATATTGCAAAAAGCATCAGCGAACACTTGTGTATATTTTACATACAATGTAAAAAATGGTGATATTAAAATATTCAATAATGTACAACAAAGAAACACTTTGTGAACTTTTCTTTTCAATTAAATTCATTGCAAAGAAATGTGAACATATTGCAATAAAATAATTAAGACTTTAGTAAGCATTGAAATTTTATGTTGAAAAGTCAGTCGCCCCCAAGCACCCCAACAAATATGTCGAACCTACGGTGCAGCGTACGTCACAGAGTAGAAATTGTCGCACGCGCCTGCCACCACTTCTGCTCTCCGGGAGAAGAAGTAGTGGAAGCGAAACATGTGGTCTCGCAGGGAATTTCCCCGGGTTAGGCATGTCTGGATTACACAGCCCCACAACAACAACAAAATTAGGTTGTCCGACGGACAAGAGTAGTCACATCCTATGGATTTGAGGTCGCTGAATCCGAATCCAAGGTCAGAATCCCGCCATCACCCTCAGATTTTTTTCCAACCTCAAAAAACATCGTTTTTTTGGCTGTTTTTGCATTGAAAAGTATGTAACAAAAAACCCCGTGTTTTTTTAATTTAGACCACAAATTCGGATTCAGCGGCAAAAAAATACATAGAAATGGTCTCTTTGGGTCCATTGGGCTCAATACTTTGCGTTAAGGAGGGACTGCACAGAGAACAATACCGTAAAACCTTGCCGAAACAAATTTGATGTTTCGCCAAACCAGAGTAGTCACATCCTATGGATTTTGAGTCGCTGAATCTGAATCCGCCCTACGAATTCTCAAATTAGCTTTTTTCACTTCCTAACCTCAAAAAAATTGTTTTCGTGTTGACTTTTTTTGGTGATAGAAAACATGTTATCAAAGAATACAAACTTGTTCGGAAATTCTG
>CAKNWT010093367.1:0-10522 GCA_932066315.1 Andricus coriarius | reverse complement strand
TAAAATATAAGAGGAGCGCTATCAATGCTTTCTAAAATGGAAATTCATAGTATATTTTTGACAAAGGACCTTGAACTTGTGTCCTACTCAGTCCCAAATTTCAACTGATCCCCATTTGGATATTTACATATCTGCAACATAGGCTAGAATTCAGAATGATATCCCACGATTTACTGTCATGTAAAAAAATAATGTATAACTTAATGCTGAAAAATAATATATAACTCACCGCTGAAAAATAATAGAAATTATTCTATCCATGATATACCGGGACGGTATCATGACGAAATTCTTCGCACACCTTGTTAGTTTACTGGCTAGAAAAGCGAGTAACTGACCTAGAGGCCCGGGTCGTCGACGAAGGGTGGATCCATGAAAACCTCTTAAACGGTAGGTTTTTCTTTTGCATATTCCGCGTCGGGTATGTCCTCGATCATATGCTGACAATGAATAATAGCTTGTTACTGTAAATTAAAATAATAATTTAAGATAAAATGTACTACGCAAGTTCAACCATGAGAAAAACGTTAATCAATATTAGGAAGGTATTAAACAACAACAATGTTGCTCCAGCTCTGTCAAAAAATGGATTTGAAAATTACCAAAGTTTCGAGAATCCATTATTTTCCTTATCAGGGGTATCTATTATAAAAGATTTAATTAAAATCTGAATAACAATATCATTTGACAAAGTTACAATAATTGGTTCATTTTTTATTTTGTAACACATTGTTCTAAACAGATAACATGGTAATGGACCAACAAGGAACGACAGATGTTTTTAAAAAAATTGAACCAATTTTAACTTTACCGAATTGTATTTTTTTTTATCTTTCAATTATAACTTCTATGATAGATGCCCCTGATGATGAGAAGAGTGGATTTTCGGAACGTTGAGCATTAAAAAATATTACCTGATGGGGTTGGAGCAACATTGTTGTTGTATTGTACCTTCCTAATATTGGCTTCTTGAACGTTAAAGGACTCCAAGAACGTTGTTTAAAATATCATATCATATATTGAGAGCTCTTGCAAAATATTTTTTTTTAATTTACCATCCAATTCAGGATTTGCAGTGAGATTATAATCTCTGATAGTGGAGTTCATTGATCGCGACCTTGGTACTCGACGTGCAGTATTTCTGCAAGAGCTTCTTGTCTTAACAGTCACGGGCATGTATGTCTCGATGATGTTATTCAGTTCTACAACTTTGTTTGGAAACCCATCCAAACAAGCCAGTGCCTAATAAAGAAAAGATCGAGTTTTCTGGAAACTGAATTTTCGTGCGATCTTCATAATTTATAGTCCATAAAATAACCGCAAGTCAATGTTTAAATATGATTGAAACTAAAATTATAACACCGATATACTTGCATATCATCTGACACTTGAGAAATATCAAATAACATAAGCTAATTCCTATTTCCCGTACAAATATATGATTAATAATTAAATATCAAATAAAATATCATTATTATAATTGTAAAACGAAAAATGAAATCGAAAGTCATGAACTCCAAAATATTTTTAATTCCTAACTGGTAGGTTGAGGTTATACATTTAAATTAAACAACTTGAATTTTCTTGAAAAATTTCGAAGTCTTGACGTATAAATCTCTTGATTTTATATTTTTTATTCATTCCTAATTTATAGCTCCCTTCTTATATAAAAAATAGATGAGGAATTCAGTGCTTAGAAATTTTTATTATCAACTTATCTCGGAAGAAAGTACCCTGTAAGATTTACCAGATCTTACAGGGCCTCTGTTTAGTTGACGTTTCGACTTATAGAAATTGCTGTGTGAAACTTTTAACCTTTCTCAATTCTAATGAAAATGCGTGCAGAAGGCCGCTCGACTGGGCTGTACAGTATATCTTATAAGGCATTTTTCCGCGATTAGCGGTAATTACTGTAACTTTAAAGGCTATCAATGTCATATCTATCGTCATATACAATCAATGTTCAATTAAGGTTATATGTAACTTCTACCTCTCGTTGTAGTTTCTCCAGAGAGAACTCATCGCTTTTAGATTCGAAAATCATCTTCCCATCAGCCATTTCATTTAGTATATAAGTCCGTGTGTCCCACGTGAATTTTGACAATCTTTCATCTTGGCATCATCAAAATTTTAATATTTTCACGGCTGGTCGAATTTATCAGATTTCAAACAAGTGACAGGACTCTCTGAAGATAGGAATCAGTATCATCGAAAGGAAAATACTTTAAATGTTCAAATGTATCAATTTTAGTTATATGAAAGTTTACATTAATTAAACTTTTATTGAAAGTGGTTATAATAATTAAAAGCAATATAAAATTTGTCTCTTTTTAATTCCATGATATGAGAATTGAAATGCGTACCATTATTTCGGCACGAATAGCAGGATTATTTTAATATGAGTGGTATAGCTTTACTTTTTTTTACTATGTCTGCCAATTAGTTACTTGTGGCCTAAATAATTGAATTTGTAATTAATTGAATCAGCGACTTGTCATATTTACCAATTACTTTTTAACAGATCAAATTTATGGAGATAGTTTAAAGTAATCCAAATTATTATGTTTTGATTTTTGAATTGATAGTGTGTGTATACTTGAAGCTTATACAGGGTGTCCCAATACTCAAGGTCCATTTTTATATTTTTAAATTCCTAAAAAAAAATGGAGTTGAAGATGATAATAAAAGTTTGTTGTAGAGCTAATAATAAATGAGCAATTAACAATTAAAGATTGACCAATCGAATGCATGCGTTAGATGGACGATAGTCCATGTGTCACAGATGAGGGTGTGTGCGCAAAAGAGTAATTTTAAATTTGCAGGAGGTTGTGAATATCAATAGTGCAACTCCACACGGCCACTGAGAGACGAGCTTCTTAGAAAATATCTTCTCCTTTAGAATACACGTTGAATTATTTTAACCTGCTTCGAGTATTTCTAATTATGTAGAATTCAAACGAATTCTTAGAATTCACTTGTGGTCCTTTGAATTCTTTTAAAGTTTTTTGCAATTATCTTGAAACCTTTACAGTACACCATAAATTATTTTGAACTTCTCCAAGTCTTTTGTACTCTCTAAATTCTTTTGAAATTCTATAATTTTTTATGAGCTCTGTGAATGATTTTGAAGTTTGTGAATTCTTTTGCACTCTGTGAATTCTTCTGAATTCTCTAAATTCTTCTTAACTCTTCGAATTTTTCTTCATTCTCTGAATTCTTCCGCTATTCTCTGAATTCTTCCGAATTCTCTGAATTCTTCCGAATTCTCTGAATTCTTCTAAATTCTTCTCAATTGTCTGAATTGTTCTTAATTCTCTGAACTCTTTCAAATGTTCTGAACTCTTTTAAATTCTCTGCAATCATTTGAATTCTTATGTATTCTCTAAATTCTTTTTAAATCCTCTAAATTTATTTTTAATTTTGTAAATTCTTTTGAAGTTTGTGAATTATTGTGCACTCTGTGAATCTGAATTCCCAGGTGCGCATTGACCGTCGGCCCACGGTCGAGCCAACCGTCCGACGGTTGGTCCAACTTTGTGCGCCACTGGTCAGGCTAGCCAGCTAAATGGTACCCAGGTGCGAAATTCGGTCAGATGCCAGAGATTGACCATAGGCCCAAAGTCGGTCCTACTTTGGTAACCGATCTACAGTAACCAGAGTTGGACCGACTAAGGTGTTTTCAAGCTGCCATGGTCTCGCTGACGTTGGCAACCGACCTCGGCAATGTGCGAAAAGCCGACTGTCGGCCCAATTCTGGCCCAACTTTGGGCCGACGATCGGATAAACCGTGGCAGATTGGTCGGTACGACCGCAAGAATGCGGTCGGTCCGACTCTGTATACAGCAGTCGGTTAACCACAAGTCACCTTTATGCACCGGATGGTCGGTTAAACCTTGGCCCAAATATAGGTCTGCAGTCGGACAAACGCTGGTTCATGGTTTGAAAAAGACCGTGAAAGTACGGTCCGCCCGACTCTGGGCAATAGATGGCCCGACCATCGGCATAACATTAGCTTTAACAAGTCATCATGATGCGCGAATTTTAAATGCTCATTAAAAATAACATTTTATGTCATTATCAAAAGTCGTAAAATAACCCAAAACGCGAAAAAACAAAATATTACACGAAGAAAAATTATTCAAAGTGGGCGCCAAGAAAAAAAAATGTTTGAAAAAAAATTGTTAAAAAAAAATTGTTGACAAGAAATTTTTGAAAAAATTTTTAGAACAAAAATTGAAGAAAAATTGTTGAAAGAAAATTAAAACAAAAATTTTGAAGAAAAAAAATTTGTTGAAAAGTCGTTGAAAAAAATGTAAGGGTTTCAGTTCGGGGCTACAAAACCCTAAAAATTGTAATAAGTTTAAATTATTTATTTAAAAGGTATTTCACTTATATTCACGTTAACAGTTGATTTATTTTACATCTACATGATGTCGCATAATAATAAAAAAATTATTGAGAAAAAAGTGTTGAAGAAATATTTAATTTTAACTGCTTCGAGTTGTGGCTTATAAGGATGGTTTTTTCATTGACTTTCAATTCTGTAGGCATAGAGTAATGGGTAAGACTTCCGACTGCTAGGCGACAGATTCAGGTATAGATGTAGGTTCGAAACCCCGTAGCGATAGAAATTTTATTTGTTATATAATTTTTAAAAATGTAATATATGTATTTATTTTAAGCAGGACCATTAATATTTATAGTCAAAATACTCGCAATCATTTATTATTAATTTTTTGAATACCTTGAATCTACAAAAATCAAAGTCGGCCCCACATTGTTGTCCAAGGTTGGGACGACTTCATACCAAATGTTAGGCCGACTTTGAGAAGTCAAAGGCGGTTGACCGTTATCATTTAGCTGGTTGGCCCGACCAGTGGCGCAAAAAGTTGGACCGACCGTCCCACGGTTGGCCCGACCGTGGGCCGGCGGTCAATTCGCACCTGGGTAACGGTCAACCACGTTTGACTTCTCATCGTCGGCCCGACATTTGGTCCCATATATGGGCCATCTATTAAGATGATGTCGGCCCAACCTTGAACAACAATGTTGGGCCGACTTTAATTTTTGAAGGTTGAAGGTATTCAAAAAATTAATAATAATTGATTGCGAGTATTTTTACTACAAATGTTGATGGTCCTTAGAATGAATACATATATTACATTTTTAAACATTATATTACAAATAAAATTTCTATCGCTACAAGGTTTCGAACCTACATCTATACCTGAATCTATCGCCTAGCAGTCGGGAGTCTTACCCATTACTCTATACCCACAGAATTGAAAGTCCATGAAAAAACCATCCTCATAAGCCACAACTCAAAGCAGTTGAAATTAAACATTTTTTAAAACTCTTTTTTCTCAATAATTTTATTATTATCCTGCGAGATCATGTAGATGTAAGATAAATTAACCGTTAACGTTAATATAAGTGAAATAACTTTCAAATCAATAATTTAAACCCATTAAAATTTTTAGGGTTTCGTAGCCCCGGGCTGAAACCCTTAAAATTTTTGTCAACACATTTAAAAAAAAATGAATATTCTTTTTTTTTCAACTTTTCAACCAATTTTTGTTTTCAAAATATTTGCTTCACTCAGTTCCAACGAAACAGTTAAATTTTTAACCAAAGAAATCAAATTTAAACCAAAAAGAATAAGTTCTATTAATAAGATTACTTTTTTGCATTTAGTTAAAAGACGAGATACCGAAAGTATAATAGTTAAATTTTCACTCAAAAAATGTTTGAAAAAAACGAATTTTCAACAAAATATTTCAATTTTTAACCAAAGAAATGGATTCAGTACCAAAAAGATGCAGTTGCAATTGATAAAATTACTTTTCTACACTTAAAATACGATTTGGTTGAATCAACAAAAAAAATTTCAGTTGGTATAATATTTTAATTTTCACTTTAAATAATGTTTAAAAAAACGAATTTTTAACCAAAGAAATGAATTTTCAACCAAAAAATATGAAGTTTCAACGAATAAGATTTCATTTCAACACTTAAAATAAGATTTGGTTAAATCAATAAAGGATTTTTGTCGGCACAATAGTTAAATTTACATCTTGAAAAATGTTTTTAAAAAGAAAATGAATTTTCAACGACGCAGTTAAATTTTCAACCAAAGAAATGAAATACAAACCAAAAAGATTGAAGTTTTTATTAATAAGATTACGTTTTTACATTTAGATAAAAGACAACATACCAAAAGTATAATAGTTAAATTTTCACTTAAAAAATGTTGGGGAAAAAACGAATTTTCAACAAAATACTGAATTTCTAGCCAAAAAAATTAATTCTGAACCAAAAAGATGCAATTGCAATTAATGAAATTAGTTTTCAAAACTTAAAATGAGATTTGGTTGAATCAACAAAGGATTTTTGCTGCTGCAGTAGTTAAATTTCCACCTTGAAAAATGTTTAAAAAAGAAAATAATTTTCAACGAAGCAGGTAAACTAATAAGATTACTTTTCTACACTAGAATACGCTTTGGCTGAATCGACAAAAATTTGGTTAGTATAATATTTAAATTTTCACTTTAAAAAATGTTTAAAAAAACGAATTCTCAACCAGATAAATAAAATTTGAACCAAAAACGATGAAGTTTCAGTAAAGTAAAATAAAAATAACTTAATAAAATGAAATTAAAAACGAGAACAAATAAGTTTCCTTTAACATCAGTTTTCATGCATTTTTCAAACGAAATAGACGTCCAAACTGAAGTGCTCCACATTTCAGTCTATCAGAATGCATACGCATTGGAACTTTCACAAGGTTTGTTGACAAAAATCTGTTCAATTACAATTCGAATTTCAAATTTGGATAAAAGGTCACATTTGCCAGTTAATTTGATTACATTGAAAATTTGTATTTGCTGCTTATAACAAATAAGTTCACCCAACTATTATAAGGACAAAACATTTTTCAATCTCTGAGAGAGATTTGTACCAAAACTACCAAAGTTTTTTATTACTTAAGACTTATATTACCATATTTGAAAAAACTTTATTTCATTAATTTCAGTAATTTCGTAAGGACAACACGCCTTTTTTATATCATATCACAAATTTTATTAATTTATCCAATTATTGTAAGGGCGACACACATTTAAATTTATGCAAATATTACCAAAGACATCAAAGATTGTACCAAACCAAATTTGAAATAATTTTCTTATTTAAACAACATTCTTACACTGCGTCCCTGATAAACATTTTTGTGTAACTATCTTTTCCAAAATAAAAATTAACCACTGATAAGGGCCACCATTGTACGCCGAAACGTTTGGTTCAATTAAAAATTGACTGAATTATTTATTCTGACCCCAAAGCCAAAACTAACATCCAACATTGTAAACAATTATTTTTGTTTTAATTTTTTTTGAAACATTTCTTTTTTTTTGTTGGCAACCACTTTCAATAATTTGTCATCGTGTAATATTTTATTTCTTCGCGTACTGCGACGTCGGGTGCATCATGGTGACTTGTACAAGCCAATGTTATGCCGGCGGTTGGGCCATCTCATGTCTAGAGTCGGGCCGACCGTACTTTCACGGTCTTTTTGAAACCATGAACACGCGTTTGTCTGACGGCCGGCCCATATTTGGGCCAAGGTTTAACCGACCATCGGGTACATCAAGGTGACTTGTGGCTAACCGACTGTTGTATACAGAGTCGGACCGACCGCATTCTTGCGGTCGTACCGACCAATCTGCCACAGTTTATCCGATCGTCGGCCCAAAGTTGGGCCGACAGTCGGCTTATCGCCCGCTGCCGATGTCGATTGCCAACGTCGGTGAGACAATGGCAGCTTGAAAACATCTAAGTCGGTCCAACTCTGTTCACCGTAGATCGGTTACCAAAGTAGGGCTGACTTTGGGCCGATGGTCAATCTCTGGTATCCGACCGAACTTCGCACCTGGGTTTCTGCAAGTCTTTTGTATTCTATGAACTCTCCTGAATTATTCTGAATTCTTTGATAATTTTTGAATTGTCTGAATTCTTTTGAATTCTGTGACATATTTTAAATTCTATGAATTCTTTTTTATTATCTAAATTTGTTAAAATTATCTAAATTTATTTGGAATTCTGTGAATTCTTTATAAATCTGTGAATTCTTCGAAATTCTCTGAACTCTTCTAAATTCTTCTGAATTCTCTAAATTGATTCGAAATTTTGTGAACTCTTTAAACTACTCTCAATTCGTCGAATTCTCACATTATCACTGAATGTTTTAAAAATGTTTTTTAATTATCTTGAAATCATTAGAATACACCTTAAGTTAGTTTGAACTCCTTCCTTTGAATATTTTCAATTCACTTATAATCTTTAGAATACACGTTGAATTACTTTAACTTTCTTGGAATGTTTTGAATCCTGTAGAATTCTGCAGAATTCAAAACACAGAAAGTTAGAACAACTCATGGTGTATGGTAAAGATTTCAAGAAAATTAAGAAAAAAATTTTAATTTTGAAGAATTAGTTTGAATCCTACAGGATTCAAAATATTCAAAGAAAGTTAAAATGATTCAACGTGTATTCTAATGATTTCAAGATAATTAAAGAACATTTAAAAAAATTCTGTGATACCGTGAATTCAACAAATTCAAAACAGTTTAGAGAGTTCAGAAAATTTTAAAACAATTCAGAGAATTCAGAATAAATCAGGGAATTCAAAGAATTTGAAGGAATTTAGAGAACTCGGAAGAAATCAGAGAATAGCGGAAGAAATCAGAGAATAGCGGCAGAATTCATAGAATTAAGTAGAATTCAAAGAAATAGGAAGAATTTAGAAAATTCGGAAGAAACTGTAACAACAAAGGTGTTTACCGTAAATAAATATCAATATCAATATCAGAATTCACAGAGTTCAAATGAATTCACAAACTTCAAAAGAATTCACAGAATTAAAAAAATTAGAGCATTTCAAAAGAATTTAGAGACTACAAAAGAATTCAAAAGGTTTCAGAGAATTGAAACTAGTTCAGAGAATTCAAAAGAATTCAGACAATTGAGAAGAATTCAATAATACGGAAAAATTCAGAGACTAGCAGAAGAATTCAGAGAATTAAGAAAAATTCAAAGAATTAAGAAGAATTTAGAGAATTCAGAAGTATTTACAGAGAGCAAAAGAATACACAAAACTTCAAAAGCATTCACAGAATTAAAAAAAATTAGAATTTCAAAAGCATTTAGAAAATACAAAAGAATTCATAGAATTCAAAAGATATCAGAGATTTTTTTAATCAGAGAATACAAAAGACTTAAAGAAATTGAAAATAATTTATGGTGTGCTGTAAAGGTTTGAAGATAATTGCAAAAAACTTCAGAAGAATTCAAAGGAGCACGAGTGAATTCTAAGAATTCGTTTGAATTCTACAGATTTAGAAATACTCGAAGGAAGTTAAAATAATTCAACGTGTATTCTAAAGGAAAAGATATTTACTAAGAATCTCGTCTCTTAAGATAAAAATGTACCATGAGTACTGTGACACCCTGTATATATTTTCATTTCTAAATTTTTTATTATTTTAAACTTCGTTAAAAACTTACCAAATAGCACAAAAAACTCCGTGAAGATTTCCTTAAAGCTGCAATGTAAGGTTGGGAATATTGTATTGAAAGGTTAGGGCAAGGTTCAGTCAAGCAACAAAATGTCTGCTTGTAGGAGAATGTTGCACGGCAAGTTTCAGAACAGTTTGGAAGATTTATTTAACTTAATTCGATGCGCAGTAGTTTTCTATGGGATCTACGGCTGCGCAGTAGTGTTTAAACCGTCCTAGTACACCATCAGACACACGAATCGTGATTATTCTCATATTTATATTAAAAAAAGTAAACTGAAAATATGATAAAAATTTTTATTCATTTTTTTATTTTGCTCTTATTCACAATGATAGGAAATAATCATGATACGTGTGTCTGGTGGTATACTAGGAGGGTTGGAAAAACTACTGTGCAGCCGTAGGTACCATAGAAAACTACTGCGCATCAAATTAGGGTAAATAAATCTTCCAAACTGTTCTGAAACTTGCCGTGCAAGATTCTCTAACAAGCGGATATTTTCTTGATTGACCGAACCTTGCCCTATCCTCCCAATGCAATATTCCCAACCCTACAATGCAAGTTTCAGGAAATCTTCACGGAATTTAGTGTGCTATCTGGGTTGTCTTGGTTATATACAGGTAGGACCATTTTCCTAGACGGGGTGCAATTTACTACAACCATAACTACTAGTAGTAAAGTTATAGACTAAATACTACTACTTTACTCGTGAATTTCCATTTCAACCGCCTATAACATGAAATTCCTTATTATTAAAAATTAAAATTTGAAATCCTAAACGTTACAATATGCATTTTATATTCAATCCTAGACTTAAATTTAAACTTGATAAAAATGTAAGCTTTGAATTTCATACTAATACTAATTACGAAAATAATTATATATGGGTATAAAAAAATAACCACCTTGTTTTCTCATAAAAAATTGATTTTACCTTCAGAAAAAAGCC
>CAKNWT010093358.1:0-19830 GCA_932066315.1 Andricus coriarius | reverse complement strand
CATCGTGTGGTGACTGGAGACGAAAAGTGGATTTATTTTGAGAATCCGAAACGAAGAAAATCGTGGGTCGATCCCGTACAACCATCAACTTCTTTCTCAAGACATAATCGCTTTGGACGCAAGACGATGCTGTGCGTTTGGTGGGATCAGCAGGGGGTCGTCTACTATGAGCTATTAAAACCTGGTGAAACTGTCGATGCTCACCGCTACCACCAACAACTAATCAAATTACGCCGTGCTTTGCGTGAAAAAAGGCCGGATTATGAAGAAAGACATGAGAAGCTGATTTTTCTTCACGACAACGCCCCATCGCACACGTCAAAAATAGTCCAAAACTATTTGAAAACACTCAACTGGGAGGTGCTACCTCATCCCGCTTATTCGCCAGACCTGGCCCCTTCTGATTACCACCTGTTTTCGTCGATGGGTCACGCGCTCGCTGAACAACACTTCGATTCGTACGAAGACGTCGGAAAATGGCTTGACGAGTGGTTTGCATCGAAAGATAAAGACTTTTTTTGGCGTGGTATACACAAATTGCCCGAGAGATGGGGAAAATGTATAGCAAGCGAGGGAAAATACTTTGAATAAAGTTTATTTTATTTTCTGCAAAAAAAACGACTTTCTTTTGCCTAAAAAACAGCGGATTTAAGCTTATACGCCTGGTATACTTTAATTCACAAAAAGTTAAAAATAATTTTTCCATTTTTTCGAAAAATTTCCAGATTTAAAACCCCATGTTAATTTCAAAAGCCCCTGGGTAGGGGTTAACTTTGAAAAAAAGAATAAAGAAAAAAATTAAATTTTCTTCTGCTGGAAAACGAACAAATTGGGGGCATCGATCACCAAAAATCGAAAGTCAAATTTTTATCCTATGGACCACTTTGTTACGGTTACGTTCTCTGTGGTGCGCACTGCAGGCGCGCATATGTAATTACAAAAGGACGTTTTCCTGTTAGGACCTGCAAATATCCTCCAAAATGGATGCAGGATGCATCAAAAATTCATTCAAAACCAGAGTCTGTCAAAACATAGGGAGAACTGCAGCTTAGACTAGTTGAAAAATTACTATACTTTCTACTTTAAACGTGCAACGACGAAATGGATGAAATGAACCTGACAAATACAAAAGTACTAAACTTAAAACCTAACCTCAAATTACGTGTATATTGGTTTATACACATAGGATACGCATGAACACTTTTGTGCGACGCGAATTATGAAAGTGATCATCAAAAGTGTAAAAAAATAATGGATATAATTAATTCCCGAGCACTGTAAGTATATGAAGGTTATTTTAAAGTAAAAAAGTTCAATATCAAGTCATGTGTTGTTTGAACAACTTTGTAATTTTTGACATTTCCATTTGTTATTTTTCTTTATAAACGAATTTTATTAATAAATTATTATTATTAATTAAGCATTCTCACTTCATTTCCAGCTAACTTGGTGTATGATCAATTGTTTTTCCCTTTAGCACTCGACGAAGTAAAGTTAGCTGGTGATTAAGTGAAAATACCTAAATAGTCTATATTATTATTATAATACTATTATTCCATTCAAAAATATCTAAAGGTTATTTTTGACTGTGCTATGATGCTGACTTTGCTACCAAATTTGAGCGATAAGTTTATACCTGCGTATATAATCGTTAGATTGAGGCAGACTTGTCAACAATTTAGTATATTCTACTATTTTATGGTTATTGAATTTTGTTTATCTTGTTCATCCTGTTCAAATTGAAGAGAAAACTTGTATTTTTAAAAGCAGAGATTTAAGAGAGATAAAAATAATTTATTTTCAAAATTGCCCGTAGTTTCACCGAAATTCAGTGCGTTTAGGCTTTTCCTCAAAAAATTAAATTTTGAAACTTAAAACAAATTCAAGAAAACATTTTTCCATGGAGCAGTACATCAAGTACATGATGGAACTTTTTGTACGATTAACATTTTTTAAATAACAAGTTTTGCAGAGTAATTTAAAAATAAGGCCAAATATGCAAACATTTTAATTAATACAGGGTGGACCGCATATCGGGAAATCGAAGAATTTTTTATAGAGTGAAAACCCTCATGACAGTGAATATATTTTATGACCCGTATTTTAGAAATTTAATCGTTTTTACCTCCAATCACTGATATCGATTATGGGAGTGTAAGCAAGTTTGTTTCTGATTGAAAATCTTAAGATTCAATTTGAAATTGTATTGGTTTATAAAACATTAAATTTCAATCAGTTTTTCGTTTTATTTAATTCTAAAATTGTTTAATAAATAAGGCGTGGGAATTAAAATCGATCAGTTTTAAAGTTTTGTGTTTGTGATTTGAGTATTCAGAATTTTAAACTGCAAAGTAATTTTTTTAATTTATCCTAAAATCGGTTGGTTTGAAATGTAAGTATTTTAAAGATGAAATCATTTTTATTTGAATATAGTCAAAGTTCAACAATATTCTAAATCAATTTGTAATGATTTCGTAATTTTTAAATTACAAATGCAAGGTGACAGAACATAACGAGGCAAGGGGCAAAATGGCAATTTTACAGGAGAGGAAAAAATATTCTGAAAACAAGAATATAATTCCGAGTGGATGCTAGAATTTCATGGCATCTGAAAAGTGGCTTCAAATCGTGAAAAAATCTAGTTTTCAAATTTTCACAAAAATAAAAACTCGTTCCCGAGATATGGGTATGTTGAACACAGGGGGGGAAAGTTTGCTCGAAAAAATTGATTCAGCTCCTAGGAAATCGAGTTTTAAGGTACGAGGTGAATAAATTGTTCGCAGGTTAGGCTTGGGTATCAAAGTAATTTTCTTGTTTTTACGTTGCGAGCAAGTTTATGCATTTTACCAACATAGCCAAATGAAATTATTCGTTTTTTTTTGTCCATGATAGTTCGTAGCAAGGACTGTTATGGTTTCATATGAAATACGACACAGTTCGGGGCTCGTACAATTTTTATAACATATTGAAAAATGATCACTCTATAAATAAAAAAACTTGTTTGAATAACAGTTTTGGATTATTGTTTACAGGAAGAGTTATACCATCTGAATAAAATTGCAACCTATTAAAAAAGGTATAAATATAGGATAAATACGATTCATGTGAACATTGCATTCTTATCTTTAAATTGAATGTTAGCTTTAATTTTCTATGTAATAGAAGAGGAAGCCAATTTGTCTATTTTTTAAGTAGATATTGCAAAAAGTACAAATTTCAATGTTTTCTTATATTTGAGGTAATATCAAAAATAAGAAACATTTTATAATGTTGTTAAGTCTCATTTTAAAGCTATTTTTCCACAGTAGCGCATCAGCTTACGAACATAATTCTAACAAAAATTCCTATCACAATGCAAAAACTTGGAGTTCTAACAAAAAAGTTGGAAAAATTTCAATATTCTTTGTGGTAAGAGTAATATTTTTTTAATATATTGAACATATATAATCATTAAGTTTCTATAAAAGTTCCTCAAAATATATATTTCATTTTTATTCTGATTTGCCTGCAGATAAGATGTTTTAAAATTATCGCTGCTGCGATACTGTAGAAAAAAGCTTTAAAATGAGCATAAGAATATTTAAAAAAGTTGGTTATTACGAATATTATCTCAAATTTAAGAAAACATTGAAATTTGTATTATTTCTGCAATATCCACTTAAAAAGTGGATAAATTGGCTTAATCGTGGGCTTATTTTATATATAATTTTAAGAGCATTTAACACTTTAAAGAGAAAAAAATGTTAGCTCTGACATAATTAAAATTAAGTGAACTTAATTAATCATAAAAAAAGAGGTGAACGCAAAATTATGATCGAAGTAGTGTATGTAGTTTCCCCACTTGTTCATCATTTATAAATATTATGACTTTGAAAGTTTTTCTATCCACATCGTACTGGTGTTCAATTAATTTCAAACGCTCTTAACTTAAAATTGAATAATTTTGTACGTTGTCCATTTCGCTTTTTTTAATAAAATAAAAAAATGGAAATTTTCGAATTTTTAATGGTTTTACTTTGATTTACCTTTGTGCTAATTTCCAATTATAAATTGAGCCTTTATGAGGATCTTAACTTTTTATTATCAAGTTTAGTTTTAAGGTTTTTTTATATACGAAATGCTGAATAGAAGAAGTAGGGTGTGAAAGAGATATTTTTGATGAGTTACAATTTGATTTTTGAACGCTTGATTTTCTTGTCATAAAGAACAAGTCTTAGTTTTTGACTTTTTTTCCTGAAAAGTCACATTTCACCGTGTTTTTAGCTGTATTAAGGAGTTGAAAATCTGAAACTTCATTTTTACATACAGGAAGATAAAAAAGTGCAACCTTTCTGCTACTTTTTTTAGAAAAAGGGGCTACTTTTTTCCATGAAATGACAATTTTGATACTTTTTTCAATGCTTTGAAGCAGTTTCAAGCTTCGTATTATAAAATACATAATGTCCTACAAGGATAACATGGGTCCCGCAAGGCTGAAAGTGGGATATCCCCAATATATCTATGGTACGCTTCTGGGATATTCAAATGTTCCAAGTAGGATATTAAACTTTTTGTATGTCCTACTTGGGATATTTGAATATCCCAGAAACGTCTCAGGGATATCCAATTTCCACCTTGCGGAATATCCGGCGGGTATCTTGGATATCTTGGGACAACCTGGGAGATAAATGGGATCGAATGGGATATCCCAGTATATCCTTTTGATGTGAGGAATTGATTGAAAAATCTTTTTTGCCCAAGAAAAGTGTTCAAACAATCATTATTTAACATTTTTTATATTATGAAGGATTATTTTAGGGTTTAGGCTTAAAATAAGAAGAAAAACTTCATATTTTACGCCTAACAACCTCTGATAATTTACCAAATTTAGTTTTAGAAAATGTTGAAAAATGATTATTTTCAAAAAATGGTTTCCATTTTATGTCTGAAATGTTCTAGTACGTCTGAAACGTACTGTGGGCATATATTCAAAAATTCTGCGATTTTGGACCAAGTAATTTTGGTCCATTTAAGCGTTAATTTAGCTTCCTAATGCGTTATAAATTATGTATATTTTGGTTGTAAACTGTATTAAAAGACTTGAGCGATTGTAGTAAATATGCTGTTTTTCAAATACATTTGAGAGTCTTTTAACTAGCAAAATAAATATTTAAATTGTACCTAGCGACGATATAATCATTGAGTGGCCTTTAAATTTTGTATTTATCACTTTATAGTGTTGACTTTGGAAAGAAATACTAGGCAAAAGCTATTTTTGAAGCGAACGAAAAATCTAACATTTTGAACATTTTAAAGACTTTCCTGTGTGAAAAACAAGAACGTTTTGCGGAGAAAGCTCTGTCTAAACCGGTATAATTTCCTTTAGATTATGTGGTAAAAATATTACGTTCAACAATTCATCCTTTTAGACGTATAGTGGTCACTCATAATCACTCACTCTAACCTCTGCCGACATAGTTTTATGTCGGCAGAGGTTTGAGGAGGAAAAATTATCTCATGATTCCGACGTGTGATTGACAAAAATTTGAGGTTACCCTTGGCAACATCTCACTCTTACGCACTTGAATGATATTATTCATTGCTATCTTTTTTAGGTTTTATATTTTAAGCGAAATTGTATTTTTTAGTGAGATTTGGTTACGACTGGCTGCTGCTTTTCGATAATTTTAAGTAAAGAAATATCTCTTAGAAATCGTAATTTGAATTTTCGCCAGCTATCTGCTAGATACTTCATTAGTCAATGAAGCAACTGCAGTGATTGAGCTGTTCGCAGGATGTGACGTTCAAAGGGCACAGAATTTTCGAATAGGGATTTCGATACTTTTTCCTCAATATTCAAACAAATTTTGAATGCACTAAGCTTTTCAGAATCTTATGCAGTATATTTAAAAATTATTTTATCTGAAATTCATGCAACGACCCCATTGTTTTACAATATATTAAGATATTAACTGAAGTAAGCCGACCAATTATTTTGAATTTGCACATGCTCTGATTCGAAAATGATTATAAATTAATTGATGTGATAACTTAAGAGTTAATATCTTAACCTATTGTAAAATAACCCCTTTATGAGTTTAAATTGTATAGGTGATTATTTTTAAAATTAAGCAAAATAGCTTCGTGAAGTTTTAATAGTAAGTAAATCATAGTGGAACTTATTTGTCTCACTCAATCATTACGTGGTAACTAGGTTCAATCTAAATATATGTTTTGCTAGTTTCAAGACTTTCAAATGTAAGTTACGTTATGTAATACTATTTATAACTAAAATGTACATCATTTATAAAGTGCTTAAGTGTTAGGGGCTAAATCAACTCTAAATAGACCATAATTACTTGATCGAAAATCTCGAACTTTTTAAAAATATGTGTACACGTTTCAGGCAGAAGTTACAGTGGACTGAACATTTATTTTATAGGTATATGTCATCAGAAAGTAAAGTCCAACACATAACCGCAGTTTTCAAAGATTATTAGTTCAAATTGGTACGCAAGTTGAAATTGCACCCTGCTATATATGCAGATAAAGAATTGTTTCTCGTATTTTTTATCAAAGGTCTTTTTAAAAATGCCCTACATTCCTTTTTTTTAAATTTGATCTCTTGCTTTTGTTCAAATTTCCGACTATTTTTTCAAGATTTATCATGAATAGAAGCATTAGTATTATTGAAGGTTTAAGTTCAAGAATGATTTTACATATTTTTACACATTTTTCAAGGTACATAAAAATGATAGGAACTACAATGAGAATATACCATAAACACTGTAGTATCAGAGTTATTTTAATAATGTAAATAAAAATAATTGTGTTCCTTTAAACCCTATGTATCAAATCATTTTCATTTTTCAGCCAGAATCTATTGTATGCTTAAAGAAGAATCGAGTCCTCAAGAAACCCTGGGCGAAATAAAAGAAAAAAGTAATGCCTTTTAAAAGGAGAGGAGTCCCTATGGAGGAGGACTTGAGCGATGGAGATTTCGACAAACCTCGAAGAAGTTCTCTCCAAGTAAATTTGAGTTACATATCAAATGTAACCGATTCAGGTCACGGTTCATCTAGAAGAATAGATGAAACTGTAACCGATCTTCAAAACATAAATACTCTTCCAGTGGCTGGAACGAGGAGAACTAGAAAGAATCTTCCTTTCAAAGAATCAGGACCTTTGAAGAAAAGAAAAAGAAACCTTCCAAAAATTACAGAAGTGCAGAACAATGTTAACAACGAGGAGCAAGTCTTGAATGATAGCTGCTCTCTATTACGAGATGCAATTCTACGTAAAACGCGAGAGCTTTTTGATCAGGGAAATGAACTGGCTATTAAAACAAGTCGAGTTCTTGAGGAAGGTTCTAAAATGATAAGGTCGGTAGAAGGCGAACTTTCGAAGACATTGAATTTAGATACGGATTCAAGGTCCGTGATATTGGAAAAGGATTCGAGATCTGTGATAATAGAAAAGGACATAACTTCAAGATCAGTAGTATTAGATAGAGAATCAACTTCAAGATCATCAATACTAGAAAAGGATACAGATTCGAGGTCGAAAATGGCAGAAAGTGTAAAAGACTCAAGACCACTGGATGAATCCAAAAAACCCAAGCCCCCAACAAGAACCTTAAAGTCTATGATCTTAGAAATGAGTACAAATACAAGATCCACTCTTTTAGAACGAATGAAGGAATCTAACCTAATATCACAGACTAGCAAAGATGCAAGATCAACTAGAGAAAAATCACTAACCACTCCCGAAAACGACCAAAATTGCAGGTCTCCAAGTGTGAGAGTGGCTCTTAGAGAAGATGAACAACTAATAATGTCAGGCAAGAACAAAAATTCCGAACCGGTTCGCATAAACGTGATGAACAGTAGTCCTGTATCAAGAAGAAGCGATCAATCCGATCAGCTCGTAACTCCAAAAAAATCTCGAGTCTCAGATGTTCCAAATGAAAATCCAATTTTCCCCAAGAAACGTTTGTTCTCTGACGAAAATAATCCAGAGCATCGCACATCAGAACATAATTTTCTAGAGCCAAAAACAACTCTTCAAAAGAGCTTTTTGGAATCTCCAAAGCCTTTGAGTGTTTTTATGAGTCCTGTATTGAGTGGAAGTACTAGGAAACGTCCAAGGCTTTCTCTAAGGAAGACTCAAATAACACAAAAAGAGAATGAGAAAGGTCAGAAGATTAAAGATTTAGCTTCAATGAAAGATACTCTGAATATAACTGACAGGAGCTCGTCACCGGGATTTCCTCTTACCTGCTCTTCTTTTATAGACAATCGGAATCAGAGTAGGAATCCGGATATTTTGAATTTTCCGGGGAGAGGGACAAATGAGTCAACTTGCATGGAGATGACAGCGATTCCGAATATTTTGCCTATATCAGTGAGAGGATTGCCTTGTGAGAAGGAAAATTCTGGAAGAATCCCTAAAGAATCATTTAAGGGTTCGCAGGATAAGAGAGTTTTGTCGATGGAACTTACGGAGGTTGAGGGAAATATTTTGGATGTAATTCTTCTACAGGGAGCGAATCTCCAATTAGTAGAGGCACCTAGTGGTGTTCTAGAAGATACAGATATTCAGGATGCAAGTGTTAAGACTGCAAGAACTTCTCTCAATGTCAATACTTCAATGGATCCGACTGAGGGGAAGAAAAGTGAGGAAACAGGTAATATTGCATTTCTGTTTTATTTATTTTTTTGTTCAAAATTTGTTTAATACGTACAGTCAAAAAAAATATTGACGATTTTCAATGAAATTTTTTTGGATGCAAGGTAGTTGGAATAAAAGAAACCAGAAAAAAATTAGCTGAACAATTTAAAACTATTATAGCGTATGCAATTGGATAAGTTCAAATTAAATCTTTCAAAATTATAAAATTTTATTTCAACATGGAAGGAACAATTTTAAAGAGAGGGCTTTTAAATTAGAATAATTTTTTAATCTGACAATTCAGAATTTAAAAAAATTAAATATCACAAGTAGTAACAAACTTTCTTCAAAAATTAAAATTCTTACATTTTCATAATTTATTATAATTGATCTTATTTTAATGTGAAAATACATTTCCCGCAGGGTAAAACATTTTAAATTAAAAACGTTTCTAATAGATAATTTCACTCGCTTAATCTTGTACAATATTTAAAATGGAAGGTCTTCAGAGTTGTTAATACTCAAACAATTCTCATTGTTTCTTTTTTAATGTATCGAATTTCGTTTGCCCTGATGTAAGATTCTTCAATTTGAATTAATATTTTTGTATTTGAATACATAGAAAGAAAAATGGTTTAATTTCCATGGCTTGTACTTTGGAAAGATTTTTTTGTTAATATTTAAAATATAAATTTTGTAGTTTTTTCGGCTTTCATTTTAAAATTTAAATGACCGGGGAAAATATTTGCAAACCGAAAAATGATCGAAAAATATTGCCAAAGTCTGGAGTGACCTCCCTGATTATTCTACTTACCTTTACTTGAATTTGAGAAATTCTATTTTATTTTAAATCGAAATGTAAAAAAAGCTATGGCTCGTTTATTAGAAATACGGTAAAAAGACAGGAAAGTTAGAACCTTTGGGTTGAGGACAAATAGTATTCTCTGTCTTAAAAGATGATGTTCTATGCATTCTTTTCCGCATTCTTACTTTTAAACTAAATAAGATAACTCGCTGTAATGTTGAAAAACGACCAAAAATATATATTAGCGCACTTGTGCCCGGCCCATCGAAGTTTGTTTTTTGTTTAAATAATGCAATTTCATTAATTTTTAATTTTCAATGTAATTAAGAACAGGGATTTAGTGCCCTGTCTCATAACGATTGAGGGTTCTAAATCCCTGCAGTGGGACTGAGGGGCCGTGTCGAAAGTCGAAAATCGAACGGACCTCTTTTTCTAACGTGTGAAGATAAAAATAGAGGTCCGTTCAATTTTCGACTTCGAAACGGCCCCGAAGTCAAATTTCTGCTCTCAATTATATTTTAAATTAAAAATTAATTAAATTACATGATTTAACTAAAATAAAAACCTCAATGTGCCAGACCGGCGTGCGTTGCTATATTTTCTGTCATTCCCAAAAATTTGAGCAAAATATCTTGTTTAGTTTAAAAGTAAAAGGGTGGTCAAAGTTCATTGGAAGCACGGAAATTTATGACATAAAAGAGTACCACTTACCTTGACAAAAATTTGGCGACAATTATTCAATTACAATAAAAAATCAGTATTTTAGCCAATTACAGAGTATTCCAGAATGTTCATGGATATTAGAGACATTTTCGGAACATTATCAGAATGTTAAATAAAATCGGCCTGTTTAAATGTTTTTTATTGAAGTCTAACAGTATAACACTATTAAAATCGA
Organism: Andricus coriarius; assembly: GCA_932066315.1. Taxonomy (NCBI): domain Eukaryota; kingdom Metazoa; phylum Arthropoda; class Insecta; order Hymenoptera; family Cynipidae; genus Andricus; species Andricus coriarius. The sequence goes on along the minus strand of CAKNWT010093358.1, from coordinate 9,478 downwards.
GATTATTTGTTATTTATGATATTCAGTTTTAAAAATTCGAAAAATGTGTTGAATCTTTGGTGAGAACAAAGTGGAACTGCGGGGGTTGAGGGGAGTTGCAGACACTAGTTCGGGAATGAGAGAAAAAAATGGTAGTCTTCAGAAATGGGGTAATGGAAACTCTAAATTTAAATCCATTATTTGTTCGGTCTATTGTGTTCGGTGATTATGTGATTATTTAAAGTGCATAGTTTTTGTAAATTCTTAAAATATACATATCAAAAGAAAATGTAATAAAATGAAAATTGACGAAAACTTGGCATTCACCGCGAATTTGTTTACAAATAATTCTAGTAGCTGAACTCAAGGTTGCCTTCTTGAATTTTCAGTCTGCTCAAGCAACTCATGTGACAGCAGCAAACGTCCAAAACAAACCCAACAAAGTTCGTGCGCAATTCGTTCTTCACTAAAAGTTAACACTTCTTTGGATTACCTTCCAAAATTGACAAGAAAAAAATTAACACTCAGTGAAATTGCTACAGGAAGAAATTCTCAAAAAATAGTGACGTTTGAAGAAAATCCAGTTTCAGATGAAGGAAACGCTGCTATCAGAGATTCGGATCCAGTTGGACCAACTTCAGATCGACGTAAATCAGATACAACTCGAAATCGATCATGTACAGTTCCTGCTAAATCAAATACTATGTCAGACCAAAGAAATGCAGTTTTTATTCGACGAAGTGCAGTATCTGTTGAATCAATTCCGGTTTCGGATAAACCAAATTCAGTCCAGAATAAATCAGATAACCTTCCAAATAAATCAAATTCAGTGACAATGGTTTCTCCTTCAGAGAGTTCTTCATCAGAATCTTTAGAAAATTTATCTTTGATACAACGTCTGAAAAGTCTTTTCGTGAAACCGTCAACAAGTGCAAAAATGACTCGCACTTCTCGAAGTTCTCGGAGCATGAATTCTACAAAGGATGCCACAAGCGAAACGAGCTGCGTTGAAGGCACTCCACTGCCTATAAGTCGATCGTTTTTTTGGAAATCTCAAATTAAGCAAAATACGTTTGCGAGCAACTTACATTTCAACTTTTCAGAAAGAAGTAACGAAACCAATTTCTCGGAGAAAACTAACGCTTCAGTTGGAAATGTTGGAACAAATCCGAAGGAGATAAGAAAATCGAAGGTGATGGGAAGGTAATTCGTTAATCTAATAATAGCAATTTTGTTTCTGTTTTTAATTCCATAAAGTGTCTTGAAATTTCATGCACTTGTTTATTTGAAAAGTAATTTTTTAATATTCTTCAAAAAGTGCAAATTTTCTAATATTTGAAAATTAATTTAAGTATACTGAAATCTGTTTCGTTTTATTTTATTTTTAACGAGGTTTTCGCTTGATTTTTACTTGAAAATCTTTTTAAACTGATCATCATTTTTTATAATAACCTATTTAACCAATTTAAAATAAGTGATCACGGCCATACCACGCTGGAAGCACCAGTTCCCGTTAGATCACTGAAGTTAAGCAGTGTTGGGCGCGGTTAGTACTTGGATGGGTGACCGTCTGATACTACTGCGTTGCTGTTGGCGGTCGTGGGTGTGGTGAGCCCACACTTGTAGTTATTTACTACAAGAAACTATCCACCTAAAAAACACTACCCGAATCGGGTAGTGTCACGCTTACCCCTAGAGGCTCGCCGAAAGGGAAATAGCTTAATGATATACAATTTAGTATTAATTTAAAATTATACTTCTGAACACTTTCTTTTTTGGTGGTTTCAATTCTTAGATAACAGCTGAACGATTTTATATGAAAAGCATTACAAGTGATTAGAAGTTTAATAATTTTAGATTAAAGCTTTTAAAATTTGTCAATTTAAAAACGAAAGTTTTTCTGAACCTATTTCCCTGAAGTCTTTCAAATCTCGTGAAATCCTATGAAATGTTAGTAAATCAAATTAAATTCTCGAAATTCGTTTAAATGCCATGAAATCATTAAAATGCTATGAAATTCTTTCTAAAACTCTTGAGTCAACTAAAATATTATATTTATATTAACTTTGGAATATAGTCCGAACCTTGAAATTAAAAATTAAAATTAAATCAAAAATCTTTTCAGTAATTTTTTAGCTTTTAATTGGTTAAGACCGAATCCATTTCAAATCATGCAAGCCGGCGGGTGGCATGTTTATGATTAGTTTACCTATGAAATATGTGTTTGTACGTTAAAAATAACAAGACACGTATTGTTTTAAATTAACATAACGACATTTTTACATTTCTCACGAATATTTAAAAATTTTAAAGGTACAATGATTTTTTTTGCAAATTTTACTTTAACAACAGTGCCATTTTTGCAAATTTATGAGATATGAAGGTTTTTCTGGTTTCAGTTTATCCAGTTTCTTGCACTCTTTCAAAATTCACAAAAAAATTTGAATAATAAAAAATGGTAACCTTATTTTTGATTTAAAAGAAAAAAAATTCTCAAAAACACCACCTTTTTTGTTCCTGACATTTTTAGGAATAATGATATAGTCTAATATCATCAATTTTTCGGTTTGTATTTTTTTGTTTTCCAGGAGAAAAAATTATATTTGATTTTTTTAAACCTTGCCTTATTTGAAATTTTTCAGATATGAAGATTTTTCTTCTGTCATTTTATCCAAATTCTTGCATTCTTTCAAAATCCACGAAAAAAATTTGAAATAATAAAAAATGGTAATGTTATTTTTGATTTTTAAACAAAAAAAAAATTCTCAAAACACCCACCTTTTATGTTCCTAAAATTTTCAGGAATAATAGATACTGATATATTCTACTTCTCATCACTCTTCCATTTGTTATTTTTTTGGGAGAAAAAAATTTTTCTTATTTTTTGGTAAGTAATTTTTCTCTCCTGAAAAAAAAAACAATACCAAACCGAAAATTTATGTTCAGTGGACTATATCAGCACGTATTATTTCTCAAAATTTCAAGAACAAAAAAGGTGAGGTTTTTAAACTAAAAATTTTTTTTTTTCCAAAGTCAAAAGTAACGTTACCATTAAAAAAAAAATGTTGTGCAAAAATGGCACTGGTTTTAAAGTAAAAATTGCAAAAAAAAATCATGGTACCTTTACAATTTTTAAATATTCGTAAGAATTGTGAAAATGTCGCTATATTAATTAAAAAAAATGAGTGTGTTCTTATTTTCCACGTACAAAAACATATTTCATAGGCAAGCTAATCCTGAACATGTCCCACGCCCGCCTGCATGATTTGAAATGGATTCGGTCGTAAGTTATTTTAAAACTCGTAAAAGATCATATTTATTATTGGAAATTGAGTAAAATCAATTGTTTTTTGTTATTATTTATTAACAACCTAATTATGTGAAAATTCCAAAATTATGCGACGAAAATAAAATTATGCGTTTTTATGCAATTAAACATTGGGTAAATTTTGAATTCTGAAATATTATGCGATTGTGCAGTTTGTGTAAAATACATATTCGTAATTATTTTAAACAAACTTACTCAAAAATTAATAAGTTAAATACATTTTCTATCGAATTATTAGTTTATGAGAATATTTTTCTAACAGAATTGTTCATGTAACAGTATTGTATATGCTCTTAAACCTGATGAAATCTACTCAGTTTTCTTGAAAACCTTTTAAATGTTTGGAAAACTTTGAAATATCATGGAACTTTTAAATCCTTTGAAAGTTTTAGAAATTCCTTGAAAACAACACACTTCAAATCTCTTGCATTCTTTAAAATCCTAAAAAATAATTTGGAATCCCTTGTAAACCTTTGAAATCCCTAAATATCGCTTAAATCCCGTAAAACTTTTGGAAGGCTTGAAAACCCGCTGAAATTCCTTGCAGCCCGTAAAATCTAGCGGAATATTTAAAATCCTATAGTATTCCCTGAAAAGGTCATGAAATTCCTTGAAATAAAGTGAGATCCTTTCAAATACGCTCATATTCATTTCAGTCATTGAAAGTCCCTTGACATTCACTGAAATCTGTTGAGATACTTAGGTTTTGTGAAAGTTTTCAGTTGTAGAACTTAATCTGAAACACACACGAAATACTTCAAAAAGTCGCTTAAAATTCCTTGATATCCCCTGAAGTTCCTTTAAATCCTTTGAAACTCTTATGAGATTTTGAAATGTGTTGAAATACTTTAAAATCCTTTTAAATGCCTTTAAGTTTATTAAAATCCCTTGAAATTTGTGCTTACGCTCAAAAGTGTTTAAAATGATATGGTTTGAAATTTAAATAAAAAATTTTTTTTTTAATTATTCCAGACATCCAGCATTAAACGACTATGGGTCAGAATCAACTCAACGTTCCAGTGAATCTATTGAAAAAATAACAACAACAGAGTCAAACAAAAGTTCAAAAGCCGAAGATTCATCACCAGATAATTCCAAAAAGCCACGAAAAAAAAAACTTTACCCTTTACGAGGTCGCTCTCAACAACTTTCTTTGAGCCCAGCCAGAAGTTTAACTCCATCCCCCAAACGAATTATATTTCCGACAAGAAGAAAAAACAAAAAGTGGTTGAAAATGCAGAACACGCAAAAAACTCAAATATCTCTGAGAACACAAAAAACGCAAAAGGCACAACTCGCAAATGACTTGGAGTCTTCTGAATCCAGTGTCGAATCAGTAGTAGATGTGTCAGACAATCATCCAACTCAAAATTTGACAAAGCGTAAAAAAAATAGGAAAGTATTGCGAAAAAAGATAGTTATAAAGAAAATTGCGAGTTCTGCTGTTGTGACTGAAATGGAAAGGAATAGGGTGAAATTTAATGAGAGCGAGAAATCGGAAGGGGGCAGAAGTTCGTTCAGTGATTTTGAACCAAAGAAAAAAGCTGAGAAGAATAAAAAAATTCCAAAGAGGATTATTGTCACGACTGGCTTATCTAATGAGTAATATTTTTAAACTATCATTTATTCTTCTTATATTTGAAGAACAACATTTTTTTTAATGCTTTTATTTTTTCGTAATATTTTTGTTTTTTATCATTTTAGAAGACTTCAATTGTAATGCTTTATTTTTTTTTTTGTACAGAGACAAAAGTTTAGTAAAGAGTGTTGTAAAACAACTGGGTAAAGCAGAGATGGAATGGAACGTGTCCCGTAAAACGACTCACGTGGTAAGCACTGGAGTGCGGACCATAAATTTATTAAAAGGAATCATAAGAGGCTGTTGGCTTGTGAGTCTCGAGTGGGTTTTAAAATCTCTTGAAAACGGAGATTGGATTCATCCGGAGCCGTACGAAATGGCCCATTTTTCAGCCGCTGTGCAGGTACGAAATTCAAATTGGAATTAAACGCTTTTGAAATTGTCCAATTCTGAAAGATTTAGTTTGAATTTACGTCACATTTTCAAAATAAAACTTTTCAATTATTAAGGCTGACAAATAGGAATAGAATGTAAAGATCATTTTTATTTTTCTAAAATGGAAAAGAATTCCTTGAGTCTCAAAAGATTTATGGCAAAATTGTATTTCAAGCAATATTCATTTAAATGTGTCTACTTATTAAGTCTAAATCTGAAATAATTGAATTTTCAATTAGTATTTCAGCAAATATATTCGGTCTTATGGTCAATGATGAATTCAAAATAAAAGCACCTGAAAAAACATTTATTTATTTAAAAAGTGGTTTTAACAAAAATAAAAATTGTAATTAAGCATACCTGAGTCAAAAAGCAAATGTGATATTTGATAAAAGAACGTCATTTCAAAAAATGGTTAAAAAGATAACATTTTTTTTTCAGTTGAAGCCTCATAGATATTGGAGAGGCTCCAATAATTTATGAAAGTGTCACATAGTTGAAACGATGTTTACAGACGGACAATACAAGACTGACTTTTATGAAAAGTCGTAATTGTGAATATTTGTAAAGTCTTATATTTTCAAAATGTATCATTTTACTTCTGATACTTTTAAGTTCCATCAAAATCAATTTATCGGTTCCAGATATATCGATACTTCAAAAAAATCCAACCCCTAAATTCAATATGGTATAACTCTCGTAATTTTTAAAAATGTCGAAAAATTCTCTGGACTTCAAATTTCATGTTTCAATAAAATCGAACGTCCATTTGTCCATCCCGATATTCCTGACGCGTATCGCAATAGGAAAAATATTATAAATAATTTAGTCACTAAGTATTTATCACTACTTAAATTAACAATTTTCATACAATATTACACAGGAAAATCGCAGAGATCGAGAGCTTTTTGGAAAGGCCTTCGTACCAGAATTATTTTCAGCCTGCGGAATAATCTACGTTGAAAATGGTACAAATCCAGCATCCTCGTCTCTGAAAGAGCTGATAAAAACAGCTGGCGGTCAAGTAACGGAGGATCCTGCAATCGCAGAAATAGTGATTGGGTCGGAAGGTCTGAAGGAAATATGGGTCTTGGATTCGATAACAACAGGTGAACTGCAACCTGTAGATCACTATAGAAGAAAGTAGACTCTTCTACAATTATTGTAAATATTTATTTTCTGTTCTTTGGTGTACAAAAAGTCTTAGAACATAAATGCCTAGCTTAGCTCTGAGCTATTATGTATCATCTCTCCTATATTTTTGTATAATTTATTATATCTATGTAAAAAGAGTGTAAATTAGGCATATTGAGATTAAGTATATTTTACAGCCTTTATCGGATTATATTCGAGAATAAATTTATTTTTGTCCTGTCGAGAATTTCAAAGGATGTGAAATTTAATTATTAATTAAGGCACTCAGACTGATTATTTAAATTATTGAAGGTTAAAGAGCGTTAGAGATATATCGCAGTCACTTTTCATTCAGACGGAGTTAGATCGTTAAATAAAAAAGTATATATGGTGAATGAATAAATAAATACGTCGCAAAACAATCCTGAGCTAATAGGGTAGTTTCATTTGCAGATTTCTAACAAGTTTTAAACTATTACAGAGAGGCCACTGAAATTTAAGAAAAAATAATCGGGTTTGTAACTATTCTTTCCTGGTCATTGAAACATAAAAACAAGACTTTTGAAAACTAAAGAATTTTTTATTTGAAATATTCCAAATTAAAGCAGTAAAAATGGAATTCGTCCGAAGTCGAACTATTTCAAATTGGAATCCTGCAAAATTTCGGACTGAATAATTAAACGAATTAAAATTTTTTAATTGCTGAAAAAAGATCTTTCTCCTTCGCTCCGGTGGGAATCGAGCCTCACATCTTCCGATTACCGGTCGGGTGCTTTAACCACTAAGCTACTAGAGAGATCGAAGGCAGAAACTTTTTTCAGATATACGCTTTTCAAAGCATTTTCTCAGAATGGTACAATTTCACAAATATCAACATCTTTGAGAATTTCGAATTGAACTTATTCCCAATATCAGAGAACAAATGCACTTCTCTATTTTATTGGTCCAGTGGCCACCCTGTATTATATTTATTTTTGATTTACTGTCACATAAAATAGTAGTAACACACATTTGAATTATGAAATAACCCTGCTTTTTTGTTAACAAAAATACGATAACAATAAAACGTTTCAATCGTCTTGATGTGGTCGATAAATAGAAATCAGACACATTACCGCAATGACTAGTTCAATGCACAATAAAACTATCTGAATGCTACATAGAATGACTTCTAATCTCAGCGTGTAGTGTTGCCAAAGAAGAAAGTAAAGAGTGACGAGCGAACTTGGAACTGTAAGTGCGATGGCGAGAAGAAAAAGTAAACCGCGCTCCATCAAATTTCCCTTTCTTCCAAGAAAAATGCGACCACCTTCTGTGCTTAGCAGAAACATCAGCAGGGCGAATTCCGTGAGTAATTTACTCGTGCCTGGGGATGGTAAATTTGCTGCTTTGTAAATCCCCATGCACAGTTCGCAGGTCGCGAACATCCCGAAGTAAAACGAATTCAGGTACATGAGGATCTCGTATGTCAAGGACGTCGAAACGGCCGTCGGCATTTTTGATCGAATCCTGCAATTTAAATTGAAAATCATGAATGCTGTCAGTAGTTCCAATCCAATTATTCCTTTTATGATCTTTTCTCAACATGAAATTGGTAAATTGTTAATATGTGTAAATTAGATTATACTTGGGCCTGTTTTGAATCAAGTCTGTGTTCGGAGTGAAAAATTGGCCAATTTCAATACTTTTTACTCAAGACTCACGATTTAACAAATATTATAGGAAAATTAAAACAATATTCAACTTTTAACCTGATTTTAATCTCTTTTCCGAGTTACGTTTATCGTAACTTTTTGTTTATTTGTATGATACTTGAAACCATTCTCGACAATGAGATGAGTTCATCATTTAGTGAGTATTGATTTTTACTGGAGGGCGTTTTAATTAATTGTATTTTTTAATTTTTAAAATTGTCCTTTCACGTAATTGAACTTGCATTTAGCTTTTTACTCAGGCTTGCCTTATTTTTATCGTAAATTACATTTTAACATCCTATTTCGGCGGACATTTTAAAAATTACTTAGATCCCTTATCGACAATCATCATACTTCGTAATCAATTTTAAGAGTAATTGGAGATCATTGATTTATTTTTTATTGCAGAATTCAGTAGAGGACATGTAACAGGCCCTTTTTGCATATTTAGTTTCATTTTGACCAAAGCACGAATCATAAAAAAAATTGAACTGTTGCAAGATCTTAAAAATTAAACGCTTTCAAATTTGCAGGATTATAAATTTGGAAAATCTTAATCATTAATGATTCTTATTGCACACGGACATATGTATTTATGTATAAATTGTCGCCTGGTTTGAAAGTTAGAATATCCACAGTACAAATTTTATCCTCATTTTTGACTAATATCTATTTTGAAAAAAGAATGTTTAAATTTCGAAAAAAAACATCATTGTCTAAAAAGATATAATTCACAGTTACCTAGGCTACAGAGTTTCACAACTTAATTGTGATGATGATCAAATTAACCGCATTTAGAATTCTTCTGCCTTCAATTGTCCGTCATTTTTCACCGAAATTAATTTGGCATTACTAGTTACTAGCACTATTTATAAACAAGAAAACTATAAACCTATAGTTTGTCTATTTTAAACACTAGCTAAAAAACCAACCAGAATCTAACAAGTATCCCTACTTATGTCCGCTGCTCGGCCCGACCGGCTCACAGGGTTGGGTTGTGACGTGTCACTCGAGGTTTTCTACGTATAATACATAAACGACGTAATATTCGTATAAAAATGTATACAAAGATTTGTTATGACCATTTATAAGGGTACAGTCCCATTGAGGTAGTTTAGTCAAAGATATTATAAGCCTAGATGCGGCACGGGGTATAGTTCGAGGAACTAATTGTAGACGGCGCTCCCGGCGAAAATTGCCCGATCCCCCCATGCCTCTCAGCCCGTAGATTGCACCAATCAACTCCCTTGCTCCCGCACTCTTTACCCCGAGAACTAGCCCGTCGAATAGCCGATACTCAGTAGGTACATACTTAAAAATATAAATTAA
>CAKNWT010093353.1:0-14869 GCA_932066315.1 Andricus coriarius | reverse complement strand
AAAGTTGGTACTAATATGGTGAATATATTTCAGTAGAGTTTATCTTGTGCCCGCGTCTTGGAGAGGTAAAAGATTTTTTTTTCTTCTGAAAAATGAAAATTCACGATTTTTGCAAAAAGAAAACGAGATATGAAAAAAGTTGATAAATCAGTCATTCCTTAAAAAACTTTCTACCATAAAGTCCTCTGGCACTTCTTTCTGTCTTGCGTTATTATTGAACTATTCGCTAAAAAATAAATAATAACAATATTCCGCTGTGATAAATAATCAAGTCGGGTGTAAATCAACAGGAAGAAAAAAATGTTCTACACAATTATTTCCTAAAATTCTAAATATTCTATACGAATATTTACACCCTACTTGATTATTTATGACAGCGGAAAATTCTTATTATTCATATTTTAGCGAATAGTTAAATAATAACGCAAGACAGAAAGAAGGGCCAGAGGACTTTTTTTTAGAACCTTTTTTAAGGAATAACTTTGAATCTTCAACTTTTTTCATATCGTTTTCTTTTTGCAAATATCGTGAATTTTCATTTTTCAGAAGAAAAAAAATTCTTTCTCCTCTTCAAGAAGCGGGCACAAGATAAACTCTACTGAAATATATTCACAATATTAGTATCATCTTAGAAAAAAAATCAAGAGAAAAAAAGGCGCCTGGGGTTTTTGAGAAAGTTAGGTTTTGAAATTTTTAAGGAAAACCGCCGCCATTTTGTCAATTTTGAACTTTTTCAAATTTTTTCAACGGATTTCAAAAGAGGACGAAAAATATTTTTAGAATCAGAAAAAAATTAATACCTATTATAATAGCTAAAAAAATATCACAATTTTAACGAAAATGTTTTGGTAATCCAAGTTTTCAATTTTTTTAAATCAAATACTCATAACATTTTCAAACAAAAATTTTCATCGAATGGGTGAAATACCTGTCGTCTAAAATTCTTTGAAAACCAACATATTTCGTGTTGAAACGATTCTGTGACTTGAGCTTGCACAGCCTGCCCGAATGGAAATGAATTCGTCCTACAGTATATTTAGCTCATAAGGACTTGACAATTTTTTGCGATTAGAAATCGATTTCTAGAAAGAGTCTGGCGTGGTAAGTATGGTGAAAATGCTCCCAAGGCTTTTTGGGTGTAGAATGTCCTAGAAGATACATAATAAACGATTTTTTTCCGTATAAATTTGTTATACAGTATAAATAAACGCACAGTAGTGTGTCACCTGCTACCGCATTTATTTATAATATTTACATAAAAATAGAACCAAACAAAAAAATTGAACAATACCTGGATTTTATGTTATTTTTTCCGCAGAATCGAGTGGTGCAATTAGTTTTTCCGTAATGTACATATTTACAAAAGCCCAGATTCTTCACTATTTTTTGAGCTTATGCAAAAATAGGAATCTGATGGAATAAAACGGACACCAGAGGCGGATTCGGATTCAGTGCATCAAAAACAGGAAGTTGGGGTTTTAGTCTCTCGGACTCCATACTTGGATTTTTTAGTATTCCTGTGGAATCGTTTTTAATTTTTTCACCCTCGCGCATCAAAGATATTTTTTTTTAATAATAGAGCATTGAACCCCCAACTTACAGTAAAATTCCCATTCTTTCGCAAAGCTGATTTCGTACTAAAAAAGTTATTAAAAATATTTCTGAATTTTTAAAAATTTGAATTTCCCGCCAAAACAACTTCAACCCTTTTCTATATAATTTAACGTGCCGTTTTCCCTCAATTTTTGTCGTTTGAAAATAAACAATATGTACTGAGACAAAAAAAAATCATTTGGAAAATTACATTATTAGGTGTGGTAGGGTTAATGTGCAAGCTAGGGGGCTGAAATTTGGTGAAACGTTTTCTACCCCCACAGGCTGCATACAGATCGTATTTGGACCCAAAAAGCCTTGGGGGAATTTTTACCATACTTACCCACTAGACCCTTTATTTTTTTCGGCCCACCCTAGTGAACATATCGTACAAATATTCTTATAAAATGAAACAAGCGATTGCTGATCTATATACATTAATTAGAGTGATTAAAAAAATATATTTTTTCTAATCTAAACACGCACACTAACCTGGGTTGTACCATTTTAGTCAATCTTTTTATTGAGGTTTTGATGTTTTTATGTTGCCAATGTAATAAATGGCTTGGAAATGCACGTATTAAATTTTATACCTGATATCAAATTATCCCCGTTTGTATTACCAGCACTGGAAATAATTTAATGAAAAGTTTGAAACTCGTTTTTTAAGAAAATATTGATTTTTTCTTGTTTTACCTTTTAATATAAGTAACTGTTTTAAATTTACTTCTGTATTTTTTTTATTGGCACACCGTATGTGAAATTCTTATAGAAAAATGTGAAACAAGTAAGATCAAAGTATTATTTCAATTAAATGATGTATAACCGTCACAATTTGAGGATATAATTCTATATGTATAAAAATGTAATGCATACATTTTTAAACCTCAAATAGGGGACGTCTAACTCTAAGTCATATCCGATTTTTATTTATTTATTTATTTTTTTTTTTTACTAAAAAGGTACATACCATAGATCGAATTTGTTTATAGTCAGGGCTGCAACAAGCCCTAGGAAACCTGCGAAAGTCAGGACATTTTGAAAAAAAAACTGGATTTTTTTCGCACATGCTTCAAAGATTTAATCAGTGTTTTTAGTACCTCACGGCGATTTTTTTAATTTTCAAATTGGTACGACTTATTTTTTTTTACTAATAAAAGTAATATGATTTTCATTCCAGAATTTAAAAAAATTGTATAATAATATTAGTGAGAATTGTTTGAAATTCAATAATGATTGAAAAGACCTTTACATTCTCTGGTAGAAATATATTCTATACATTTTTGCAAAAGCTTTTATGAATTTGTATGAAAATTTCTAAGAATTTTTACGAAAATATCTATGATCTATAAATAATCTTATTTCTTCGTAGATTGGCTTACACTTTCAGCGATAAATTTTTCGTTGGAAGGATTTCGGCGTAATTTGTTGTAGTATGTCTTAATTGTCTTTAATTCGCACAATATATCAACAGTTTTCTATACCCTGAAATGATCTGTTTTTTTATTTTACATTTAACAAATCTGATTGCTCTGAAAAAATTGGTTAACGAAAAACTACAGCGTTCTGCGAGGGTAAAGACTAACGTTTCCATATAAAATTGTAGAATAATATCTCTTTGGGGTTCTAAGTTTCCCTGATTTTTCATAGAAATATGTAATTCCATATTCATTAAATTTTGTAGAAATTCGTAACTTCTTACAAAAACCTATTAAAAATTATGCAAAACTAAACTTTCATCTTGGAGTCATAGATCTTTCTGTGTTTTATTAGAAAATAGTAATTATTCATAATTGGGTGTAGAAATTTGTGATTTTATAACAAAAACTATGAAAAAGTACAAATATAGCTATTGAAAATGTTCGTTATTTTTTGTTAGAAATCCGCAACTTTGTACACAAACTTATTAAAAATAATGAAACACTAAACTTTCATCTTGGATTCATAGATATTTTTTTTCTTAGAAAATAGTTATTATTTATTTAAGGTCGAAATAACATTTACCTACGAATAATTTTATGCAGCGAAATCAGAGGATGGAGAAAATTCACAATTCAAAATTAGATTTCCAAACTACCTCCTTTCCAGCTCATTATTTGAGACCTGCTTTTACATAGAGACACTAAGCTCAAGATTCATTCCAATCTGCAGGGTTTGTTTATGAATATTTTGAGAGTTCTTTTAATTGAAGCCAGATAATTATTAACTCAATTTATCAAAAGAAATATTTTTTATATAAGTTTCGTACAAAGTATGTTTTAAATATTAGAAATTTTATCAATGTTTTGGCTTTTAGATTGTTTCTTTACCTATTTGGAAAATATAATATCCTGAATAGATTGGTTCAGAATCGACAAAAAAAAAAGAATGATTTATAATTGTATGTAAAAATTATTATAAATATAGCTATTGCAAATTTTGGTTATTTATTTTTTATTTTTTTTGTAGAAATTTGTCACTTCTTACAAAAACCTATTAAAAAATAAACTTTCATCTTAGAGCCATAGATATTTTTATTTTTTCATAGAAAATAGTAATTATCTGAAGACATTTGTGATTTTATAAGAAAAACTATGGGAAACTACAAATATAGCTGTTCCACATTTTCGTTATTTTGTGTGGCAATTCGTAACTTCTTACAAAAACCTATTAAAAAATAAACTTTTATCTTGGAATCATGCATAATTCTTTTTTTTTTAGAAAACAGTAATTATTCATAAATGTGTGTCGAAATTTGTGATTTTATAAGAAAAGCTATGGGAACCGCGAATACTACTATTGCAGACTTTCGTTATTTTTGGTCGAAATTCGTAATTTTCTTCAAAAACCTATTAAGAATGATGAAAAACTACAATTTAATCTTGGAGTCATAGATATTTATATTTTTTCTTAGAAAGTAGTAATTTCTGCATAGAAATTTGTAATTTCTGCATAGAAATTTGTAATTTTATAAGAAAATTTATGGAAAACAGAAATATAACTATTGAAGATTTTCGTTATTTTTGGTAGAAATTCGTAATTTTCTACAAAACCTATTAAAAATGATGAAAAACTGAAACTTTAAACTTGGAGTCATAGATATTTCTATTTTTTCTTGGAAAGTGGTAATTTGTGTGTAGAAATTTGTGATTTTATAATAAAAACTATAGAAAACTACAAATATAGCTATTGAAAATGTTCATTGTTTTTTGTAGAAATTTATAACTTTTAACAAAAACCTATTAAAAATAATGAAATACTAAACTTTCATCTTGGAGTCATAAATATTTCTTTTTTTCTTTCTTAGAAAATAGTTATTATTTATTTAAGATCGAAATAGAATCTACTTATGAATAATTTTATGTAGCGAAATCAGAGGATGGAGAAAATTCACAATTCAAAATTAGATTTCCAAACTACCTCCTTTCCAGCTCATTAGAGACAAGTGTTTTACGTACAGACACTAAGCTCAAGATTAATGAGAGTTCTTTTAATTGAAGGCGAATAATTTTTAACTGAATTTATCCAAAGAAATCTTTTTTATTTAAATTTCGTACAAAGTATATTTTAAATATTAGACATAAAAATAAACTTTTATCTTAGAGTCATAGATATTTTTATTTTTTCTTAGAAAATAGTAATTATTCGTAATTATATGTAGAAAGTTGTGATTTTATAAGAAAAACTATGAGAAATTAAAAATACAGCTCGCCCAAATTTTCTTTATTTCTTGTAGGAATTCGTAAGTTCTTACAAAAACCTATTAAAAAATAAACCTCTATCTTGGAGTCATACATAATTCTATTTTTTCTCAGAATATAGTAATTATTCGTAATTGGGTGTAGAAATTTGTAATTTTATTTTAAAAAACTATGTAAAACTACAAATATAGCTAAGACTTTGGAGTGTAAATGTTCCTATTTTTTTATAGAGAATCATATCCATTAATAATTACGTGCAGAAATTTGTAATCTTTTAAGAAAAAACCTTAAGAACTACAACTAGCTTTTGGATATCGTAAATTTTCGTAATTCATAATTTTGTATTAAAACCTATGAAAAACTACATATAGTTTCTCCAGACGTATACTTTCGTAAAATTGCATAGAAAAATAAATAAATCTTTGTAGAAATTCGTAATTTGCGACAACAAAACTATTTAAAAAATTAAGATTGTGTTGTAGCTTTTCATAGTTTTGTTAGAAACTTTTATTCACACAAAATCATAAAACTTTATAATTATTTATTCAAAAAATTTTTTTCTCACTTTGTAGTTTTCTATAACGAAATATGTATTACAAAATCTATAATTCCTACGATCATCTGTAAATAAGAAGTTTTCATAGAACGTTGTATTTTCTCTTAAACATTTTTTTCCACCAGGGATTGCACTGATTTATAATTGTACAAGATATTTTTGGTAAAGTTTGCGACTAGTAGAGTATGTTGAAATTTAATATAATTGACTACATCTTTTAAAACGTTGAGTGTAATTTTTTCAAAAGTAGACTTGGAAAACCTGGAATTTTGAAACCGGACTCCTGTAGTAACCCTGAAGCTCATTATAATTAGACCAGATAATTAATATCTTATTTTAAATACAATTTTCAGGTCGAATTCCAGTATTTTGGGTCAGCGGAAAAAGAACCAGCGAAAACTGAAAAACAAAAAACGTGCTCACGATCGCAGGATGAGCGAGAGTGAAAATTCAGAAACTGATGACCGCGATAAGTACAAAGTCGAGGCAAAAAGTGCACCAGAATCTGATCAATCTGATGCAGTGAGACCTATACTGAACGTCAACAAACCACCAGAAAATCATAAAACTGACAATATCGAGATTGAGAGTTCGCGAAACAATAGTACAAACCCATCACATAAGCGTAAATGTAACAAGCAAAAGCGAAGCGAAGTTCCGGTAAAAGATAGTAAAGAGACTGAAAGTGGCGACGAAGTCCACGCAGAATTTAAGAACGATCTGATTTTCGATCTGGACATCTAGAGTTCGTACGAAAAGCTCAGGTATCTTATATGTGATGGCCTTTCTAGTTTTATTGAATAGGGGTTTCGCCTTTAGCTCGTTTATTACAGTTCGTATAGCATCCACTTAAAGTTGGATCATATTTTTTATGGTGACGCGAGTGTGAGATGTTTCAATAATATGAATAGGCGAACATCACAGATTTTCAAGAGTTTTCTTTTTGGAAAGTTAATTACCGATGGGTTAGATTTTTGAAATGTTTTGACTCTAGAGGTCTTCAATAATCTCCCATATACGTAGTTTGAAAAGCCAAGTTTTTTCGTCTCTTTGAATTAATTTTCAATTCAGTTAACCAATGGAGGCCAATAACTTGAACTATCGCATTCTTCTAGGAAATTGAATCAGACGCAAAAACCTGGCTTGTATCGGTTTATGGGTGGGTACACTTAGCTTCGTTCTTTCCCTTTTCTCACCTAAATAAGTATACGCGTAACCATAATAGAACTGAATCCTTCGTACATTAAAATGCACCAGGAAGGCATTTTTATAGACTGAGAAGCTGATTTTGATTCTTAAAAATTTTGCATGCTGTGCGGTCGCTAAAATAAGAAAATCGCTAGACTAAGAAATCGCTAATAGTAAGAAAAGTGCATAATCCGACGTCAATGCTTTCGACTTTCTGAAAAAGACGTCTGCTTCCAAGACTGCACTTCCACATACATAAAGTTCTTTTTATTACCTGTTACGCAGTCCACATTGCTGTAGATTGTTAAAAGTTAATCTTGCAAAGCAAACATTGTCAAATGATTGATCATTTATTTTAACGTACCTGTGTATCGGCTGCTCGCGTATCGATTCGTTAAAATTAAGATTAACAAAGTTGTTACAGGATTCAATCGAAATTTTATGAAATGTAATTCACATAGCGAAAAAAATTACGAATCGTGTATATGAACCCTTTTATTCGGTCCTTGAGATCCACGAAAATGTTCTATATAAGCCTTTTAGAGATTTAAAAATGAAATCATGAGATAATGAGAATGGCTCAGGGCAGAAAAGAGAGCGTAAAATTAACTTTACTTTCGTCAGTCTTTTCTGAAAATTAGTTTCCTTGACTCGTGTAATGAAAGATTTTTTGTTTCAATTATTAATTAATTGTTTCTTGCCTATCTTCTTTGAAGAATATTGCAATTTTGTATTTTTTTTTATGCTGTTGAAAATTATTTCGTTTAATTTTCGTATTCTCTTTTTTTATTTACCTACTATTTTAATTTTGTTGGTAATTTTAGGTGGGAACTTCTGTATCTTATATAACGCTCTTTTTATATTCTGTACACCACTTTCGAGAAATATTTAAGAAACTTCTTGCAATTCACAGAAGTCAATATTTTATTGCTATGTGTACTATTTTGTTTTATGCCACGTATAATCTTTCATTTTACGAGAAGGAGCGAACTGATGTGATGCAAATACAATTTTAATTGCGACAATGATCGATCGATTTTAATCTATACTAATAATAACGCACTGTTTGTCAGAAAGCACTTGATTGATAAAATTGAATTGTATTATATAAACCGAAGTTTCCAACAACTGTAAAAATTAAACAGTTTTTGTACATATTTGCATGCATATCAAAATTGAGCGCCGATGACACTATGTGAAATAGCAATTATCCAGCGAAAAAAAATATCTTATACACAATTTTAATATGAAACAGTTGGACAAATAAATTAATTAGATCAGTTTTAAATTTAAATTCAATGTTTGGTTTATGTCATTAACAGCATATTCAACGATGATTCAGTAACAAATCAGAAAAAATTTTCTAGGTTTTATATTATTTTGTTCGAACAATAATTATTTGTCCAACTTCATGTGCAGAGAAATTATTTAGACGGGTACGCATGGGAACGATCTCCCGAAATACAATTTCTTTCCCACTGTAATAAAGCGTCGCACAATAATGATACTGCCAAAATAAACTTGTAAACTACACACAGGCGAAATGGATTTTTTATTTTGAGCTTCCTTTTTATAGATCAAATTCAAACTTTTTTTCACCATATATTTGCAGGGATTATAAATTGTTATTTAAAATATAAAGATTTGTTTGCTGACTAGAAACTAGGACATCGCTCTAAAGACCTCGTAACTCGAAATTAAGTTATGCTGATGTTTAGTTAACTATGGTTAGAGGATTTACGTTGTTAGTCGAACTTTCGCCTCGTCAGGCGGAATTTATCCTAACGCCCGTAAGCTTGTAGAATTGTACAATTCAACGCTTTCATGTGCTTAAATCCCAATTAAAAATTCCGAGAAGTTGATGTTAATTATTGATGAATTGGGATGCAACATTAAAAATTGTCTGCAGTCTTTTTTTCTTTAATTTCTTAATTTTTCAATTATACAGTTATCTTATATTTTATATTTACATGCACTTGTAATGTTGAAAACTCTACCATAAGACAAGAAAAAATGGTGTAAAATCGTAAATCTTCATTGAAATTTAATTATTTTTGTTTAAAATAACCTATGGTTGCGACTATTTCGCCCGAAAATTATGGCGAAATAACGACGGTAGCTTATTTCGCCCAATAATGATGGCGACATAACGGTAAGGACGGTACCCTTCATTTCCGCCGGTAAAATGAAGAATAGGCAAACAGGGTTAATGGGGTTCAGTCTGGGTGTCCAGTGAAATATCGTTTTCAAATTTCCGGATTTCTGGGATCGGAATTAATGTTTTTCCCCGTTTCATTTTGTGATACATGTGTCTGAAACAACTCATTATTAGTTTAAAAAATTACTAAATCATATACTAGAAAAGTTTACAAAATTAATATTCCGGGTTAGAATAAGTTTGAAAGAAAATACCCTCAAATGAAAAGTCAAAACATCACGTTTATCTGAAAAAGGAGCCACTTATTACTTCTAAACTAAAATTTCAAACAAGGCAAGACGAACTTTTTAAGGCATGTACGATATCGGAAACAATGGATTTATTAGCGATTTTACCATTTAATTTATTTGTTCGAAGTTCTCAGATCTTGACAGAATCCAAGGAAAAATCAGCACTGTTTTTATCAAAACGGTGGTTATATTCATGGAATTGGAAAAAATGGTATGCAAAAAGTTAATTGCAGGGTTCACAGTCTTCCCCTTTTTTTCTTAGTTTCCCCTTTTTTCTTCAAATTCCCCTTTTTTTCCCTATTCTCAAAAAAATTCCCCTTTTTTCTTTAAATGTACGATATTTGAATTATGCGGAAAATTCTATGAAATTATTAATTTTACCCATTATTTAATAATAATTCAAGCAATTATAGCACTTCAATCAATTATTTATGAATTTTTCCTATTGGTTCAAAAATTATGACGAATTTGTTATATTTACAGCTTTTACTAGTGAACAATGATAAGAAGTTGAGAAATTTAAACATAAATGTTTTGCTCAAAAACAATTTTTTGAATATGTGCAAAAAGATTTTATTAAGTCATATATGCACACATTTTAAAAACAGTTGAATATGTCTAACCTGAAATTTATTCAGCTTAAGGCTATTTTTGATAATTTTGAAAAAAGTTTTTTATTGTAAATAATTTTTTTTTTTGCTTTTTTCATAATTAAAAAAATTTAGGACCAGAGCCGCATTTCTTAGTGCTTCTTATTTATTATCCCAAATTTTCAACTCGATGTGGTTCAAGGTGAAGAATTTCAGGTCCGAATCAATCCAAAAAACATATTTTTGTACATTTTCAAAAAATGCTAAGGACCCACAAATTGCTATCCCTCTAGCTCAAACGATTTGATTAATTTTAGAATTTTTACGTCGCTCTACTGAAGAATGTAGTTTTAAATTTACATTGAAAGTATTAATTATAATAAGGAAGTAATGACAAATCTTAAAGGCTCAAGCTTCAAAAAATAGTAAAATAATAACCATACTTCTCTCAAAATAGTAACCAGAAAGTAACAAAAATAAGGCAAAAAAGAAAGATTTTTTACAAAAAAAATACGAATTTTCCACTAAAATTATGAATCTTTAACAAAAAATGTGTGTTCAAGAACGTAGTTCAACTTTTAACAAAATGGTTGAATTTTTCTTAATAATAAAGATGAATTATCAACGAAAAATTTAATAGTTGATATAATAAGCAAAACATATTTTAATTTAATATAAAAAACAGTAGAATTCATTTAAAAAATACGATTTTTTTTTAACAAAATAGGTTTTTTTCAACCAAATAGTTGAGTTTTTCAGCCAAAAAGACACATTTTTACAAAAGAGTTGAATTTTTAACCAGTAAACATATATTTTTGACAAAAAAATTATCTTTGAACCAAATAGTTGAAGTTTCTACCAAAACAGGGGAATCTTCAACCGAAAAAGA
This sequence comes from Andricus coriarius, assembly GCA_932066315.1. NCBI lineage: Eukaryota > Metazoa > Arthropoda > Insecta > Hymenoptera > Cynipidae > Andricus > Andricus coriarius. The sequence continues at coordinate 3,925 of CAKNWT010093353.1, read as the reverse complement.
CTAATTTGCAACAAAATAAGTACATTTCTAACCAAAAAGATGAATTTTCAAATAAAATTATGTATTTTTAAACAAAAGGGTGATTTTCAATCAAGAAGATTAATATTTTACCAAAAAATACGAATTTTCAACTAAAAGGATGAATCTTCAACAAAAAAGTATAGTTCTAACAAACATTTTTCAACTTTTAACCAAATTTCAACAAAAGAGATTAAAATTTTAAATTAAAAACTAGCAATTCTAGCTAAATTGCAATTTTTATCAGGATCCAATAATTCAATTGATAGCCCTTTTTGTACATTTTACATATGAACTAATTATTATTTTATCGTTATTCTATAATTTCCCGACTCTAAAGCGTCAAATTTACTGGAAAAATTGGAATTTTTACATTTTTCACAAGTTTTTAAATAATATGATTAATTAATGAATTAATTTCGTTATTTCGGGCAAAAAAATTAAACCAAAAGTAACCTTTTCATAAAAAAGTAACTTTTTAGTAATCGCGGATCAAAAAAGTATCTAAGTTACTAATAAGTAACCCGTTCCGAGCCCTGCAAGCTGGAAAATAAATATTTATGAGAATGATGTTAAACATATTAACATTGTGTATTTAACTAATTTTATTTTTCTTCTGACTTTTTTATGTCACTGTGAATGGATTTCCAACAACCTAAGTATATCTAATGTTTAAAAATAAATTCTTGAATGGCACAAATCATAGAAAAATCATTGAAAATTATTTAAAAATATAACATTTCTTATAAAAAGGTTGTTTGTTCTTTTCGTCATGTGCAAATAAATGTTAAATCTTTCCCCTATTTTCCCCTTTTTCGTGAGAAAATGACACTATTTCCCCTTTTTTGAGCTCGTTTTGCGCTGTGATCCCTGTAATTGAAAATATTAAATTGTTATTGTTATTTGATTTAATATTTGTTTCATTTTGTTATTGTTATTGAATTTGTGAAAAAACAATTCATATGAAATATTCGCTCTTTAAAACGATGATCACTCAAAACGCAACATACAAGAAGTATAACAAAATTTTAGAAATTTATTAGAAAAACTTCCACCTTACATGCGTAATCTGAATCTGAATTGTTTCAAATAGAAAGTCTTGAAGCGTTAAAATTTCAATGCTAAATTTAAACTTTGAACGTTAGAATTTTAATTGTTTCATTTCTTTTAAATCTTATAAGTTGAATTGCTCAATTCTTGCCTATGAATAACTATTGAACAATTATCAATTTTAAACGACTTATTTAAAAAGTGTTTAATTTTAAACAAAATTCAAAATATTTCCATTTGCATTGTTTCTGACATTTGCATTGTTTCTGAGCATTGAAAATGATAGTGTGGATTTACATTTTTGAACCAGAAATCTTTTTAACTGTTCAATTTATGAAAGTTTACAATATAGTTTAATTTGAAATTTTATATATGTATATTATCGAGCGCGAATCGCGAGAACCAACAAATTTTCGACGAAAAACTCTACCATAAGACAACAAAAAATGGTTTCAAATTGTAAATCTTTATTTAAATTTAATAATTTTGTTTAAAATAGCGGGTTTCGGGTGAAAAACGCTAACATACCCTATTATTGTTCAAATATTGTTAATATTTTTGAAAATCTTTTATTAAAAATAGTATGTTTAGACGAAAAAGGCTAACAAACAATTGTTTAAGAAAATTGTTGCAAATAGTAAATCTTCTTTGAAATTATATGACTTTTGTTTAAAATAAACTTATTGCCAGTAAAAAACGTTAACATAATACCTTAAATTGTTCCACAATTGTTAATCTTCTACGAAATATATGATATGATTCTTCTATGAAATCTAATTATTTTATTAACTAAAAATACCGCTTTCAGGTATTCAATATATTATATATTCAATAGCATGAAACTTGTATAATATTTTCGACAATCTGTTACATATTTTGAAAGTTTCAATTTAACCCTGTAAGAGCATTATTAAAAATATAAACGCTTTACAATTTTCATTCTGTTTTCTATTATCTTTCTTATTAAAAGGGATTATTTATATATTTAATTTTCAAAATTTCGAATTTAAGATATAAAACAACTTCAAGTAATGAGAAACCAATAAGGTTTTCAGTAATAAAGCTTGCGAGATTTTCGAGACATATCGATAATTACGCCACTTTTTTGTAGATAAAAGAACATTTTGTTAGTATTGTTAAAATAAATTGGAAAATAAGGGTTTTCAAAATGATAAGATGACACCAAAATATTTAAAATTATAAAATACTATTTAAACCAATAAAGAATAAATTAATGAAGGCATAGTTGAAAAGTAGAGTTTTAAAAATTATAGGATAACACAAAAAATACATACCTATAGACCAAAAAAATAATAAATTAGTGAAGACCAATAAATTACTAGCTACAAAAACAGAAGTAATCAGAAGAATTGTGTTTTATAATTTTATTATCCAAATTTTTGCCAGGTTTATTACAATCGCCAATCTCAAGAGGCTTGCTACTATTGACGTAGAGTTTCACAATAAAAATTACAAATCTATCTTACTAATACAATCTGCTCGAAGTCCTGAACGATGAAAAAACCGAAAACTGAAACTATTCCAAAAATGTTCGTTCATTCACGAAGAAAACCATTTTTATTGCTTAAAACGAATATTAAAAAAAATGTTGAGCAGGGAAAAATATTTCGTTCATTTAAAGGTTCAAAACTTCAGGTACTAGGTACGTACATATTAATGTATACATGTTATATCTTAGCATACGTGTAAAATTAACATATTTGTGAAATAGTGATTTTCGTCAATATGGAAAATATACTTTGCAGTAGATGCATATTTACTTATAAATCAACGTGTTTGGATTATCCTAGAAAATTTGTCTTGACATGTACAATATTACTATAGTAATTTAGGCATAGCATTTTGGAGAAAGATACATGATTTATTTATACCAATAAAGGGGAGACCACCCCACAATAGATAATCATTAATTACGAGCACAAATATAAGTAAAATAATTCATTCTAATAATGACATATACTAATACGTATTGTGTCTTAACTATTAATTAAATATTAAATTATTTTACATGTATTAATATTTTCAATGAATGATTATTCATTATATACTATATATACTCCTACAGCTATACACCATACAGGTACTTTATTTTCTGATTCAATATCTCTTTAAAAGACACATACTTATCTAGTTCGAAAGTAAATTCTAAATATATAAAAATATATGACAATAGTAGGAAAGTCAAAGATTTTAAACATAAATATCCAATTACATAATGAATCCATGTAATAATTTAAGTAAAGTAGGCAGTAACATACAATATTGTTTTAGTAACATGAATATAAAAAGATCCGTTTTCTCCTTAATTAAATACAGATATGTATATACACACTCGAATTATAAATTATTGGTTTACTAAAATATTTTTGTAGTTAACAGTGTACGTATTGCACTTAAAAATAACGCGCTATTTTGAAATTACTTTTTTTAAGCTACAAATAGTTATTTAATGAGAAATAGAAAGGAAGGTTTGGCTAGATTTTCTACTCCCTCAAATTACATATTTCAAGAATATTGACCATTTAAAAAGTGGGGGAAAGGTAAAAAATAGAATTAACTTGGACTTTCCAAAATGTTGATGCAAATATTCAACACATAATCCAGGAGATTAAAGTAGACTTCATTATGTCATGTCAAAGTTTTATACTGTTATTTCCGAGTTTAATTTAAAAAAATCATTCGATTTTATAATCAATAGGGGCTCATCTTATTCATTAAGCTATTATTTGAGACTTCATAAAGTTATACATATATATTCAGAATATAGCAATTTGTTTATAATCAACATAAATGCTCAGTAATAATAATAATAATAATTAAAAAAATTAATTAAAAA